>PVIU01005683.1:0-110162 GCA_004026605.1 Ondatra zibethicus | reverse complement strand
TAACAGACTGGATGCGAAAACAGAATCCATCCCTCTTCTGCCTACAAGAAATGCATCTCAACCTCAAAGACAGACATCGTCTCAGAGTAAAAGGTTTGGAAAAAATATACCAATCAAATGGACCTAAGAAACAAGTGGGTGTGGCTATCCTAATATCTAACAAAATAGACTTCAAGCTAAAATCAGTCAAAAGAGACAAAGAAGGACATTTCATATTAGTCACAGGGAAAATCCATCAAGAGGAAATCTCATAACTGAACATCTATGCCCCAAATACAAGGGCAGCCTCATACATAAAAGAAACACTTCTAAAGCTTAAATCAGACATTAAACCCCACACACTGATAGTGGGAGACTTCAACACTCCCCTCTCACCACTGGAAAGGTCAGTCAGACAAAAACTGAACAGAGAAATAAGAGAACTAACAGATGTTATGACTCAAATGGACTTAACACATCTATAGAATATTTCATCCAAACAGAAAAGAATATACCTTCTTCTCAGCACCTCATGGAATCTTCTCAAAAATTGACCACATACTCGGTAACAAAACAAACCTCAACAAATACAAAAAAATTGGAATAACCCAATCTACCTTATCAGATCACCATGCTTTAAAACTAGAAGTCAACAGCAATACCAATTCCAGAAAACTCACAAACACATGGAAATTAAACAATGCTCACCTGAATCATCAATGGGTCAAGGAAGAAATAAAGGGGAAAATTAAAGACTTCCTAAAATTCAACGAAAATGACCACACAACATTCCCAAATTTATGGGACACAATGAAAGCAGTCTTAAGAGGCAAGTTCATAGCACTAAATGCCTACATAAAGAAGCTGGAAAAATCCAACACTAGTGAATAATAGAACATTTGAAAACTTTAGAACAAAAAGAAGCAAACTCACCTAAGAGAACTAGACGGCAGGAAATAATCAAATTGAGAGCTGAAATCAACAAAATAGAAACAAAGAAAACAAAGCAAAGAATCAATGAGACAAAGAGTTGGCTCTTTGAGAAAATCAACAAAATAGACAAACCTTTATCCAACGAGAATATCCAAATTAACAAAATCAGAAATGAAAAGGAGGACATAACAACAGACAGGAAGGAAATACATAGGATCATCAGATCATATTTTGAAAACCTGTACTACACAAAATTGGATAACTTAAAGGAAATGGACAACTTTCTGGATAAATATCACCTACCAAAATTAAATCAAGACCAGATAAGCAAATTAAACAGACCTATAACTGCTGAAGAAATAGAAGCAGTCATCAAAAGTCTCCCAACCAAAAAAAGCCCAGGACCAGATGGTTTCAGCTCAGAATTCTATAAGACTTTCAAAGAGGAACGAATACCAATACTCCTCAAATTATTTCACACAATAGAAACAGAGGGAACATTGCCAAACTCTTTTTATGAGGCTACAATTACCCTGATACCCAAACCACAGAAAGACAATACTAAGAAAGAGAATTACAGACCAATCTCACTCATGAACATTGATGCAAAAATACTAAATAAAATACTAGCAAATAGAATCCCAAAACACATCAGAACCATCATCCACCATGACCAAGTAGGCTTCATCCCACAGATGCAGGGATGGTTCAACATATCTGTCAACATAATCCACTATATAAACAAGCTGAAAGATAAAAACCACATGATCATCTCATTAGATGCCAAAAAAGCATTTGACAAAATACAACATCCCTTCATGATAAAGGTCTTGGAGAGAGCAGGGATACAAGGAACATATCTAAACATAATTAAGGCAATATACAGCAAGCCAACAGCCAACATCAAACTAAATGGAGAGAAACTCCCAGCGATTCCACTGAAATCAGGAACAAGACAAGGTTGTCCACTCTCTCCATACCTATTCAATATAGTTCTTGAGGTCCTGGCTAGAGCAGTAAGACACCAAAGGGAGATCAAGGGGATACAAATTGGAAAAGAAGAAGTCAAACTCTCACTATTTGCTGATGATATGATAGTTTACATAAGTGATCCCAAAAATTCTACCAAGGAACTTCTACAACTCATAAACACTTTCAGCAATGTAGCAGGATACAAGATTAACTCAAAAAAATCAGCAGCCCTCCTGTACACAGATGATAAAAGGGCTGGGGAAGAAATCAGAGAATCAACACCCTTCACAATAGCCACAAATAGCATAAAATATCTCGGAGTAACTCTAACCAAACAAGTGGAATATCTATATGACAAGAACTTTAAATCTTTGAAGAAAAAAATTGAAGAAGACACCAGAAAGTGGAAAGACCTCCATGCTCTTGGGTAGGCAGAATTAATATAGTAAAAATGGCAATCTTACCGAAAGCAATACACATATTCAACGCAATGCCCATCAAAATCCCAACAAAATTCTTCAAAGACCTCGAAAGAATGGTACTCAACTTCATTTGGAAAAGCAAAAATCCCAGGATAGCCAAAACAATCCTGTACAATAAAAGAACTTCTGGAGGCATCACAGTCCCTGACTTCACACTCTACTACAGAGCTACAGTACTGAAAACAGCCTGGTATTGGCATAAGAACAGACAGGAGGACTAGTAGAACCAAATAGAAGACCCGGATATCAATCCACACATCTTCGAACACCTGATCTTTGATAAAGAAGCAAAAAATATCAAATGGAAAAAAGAAAGCATATTTAACAAGTGGTGCTGGCATAACTGGATATCAACATGTAGAAAAATGAAAATAGACCCATATCTATCACCATGCACAAAACTCAAGTCCAAATGGATCAAAGACCTTACATAATCCAATAAAAAAATGGAGTACAGATCTAAACAGAGAACTCTCAACAGAGGAATCTAAAATGGCCGAAAGACACTTAAGGAAATGTTCAACTTCCTTAGTCATCAGAGAAATGTAAATCAAAACAACTCTGAGATTCCATCTTGTACCTGTAAGAATGGCCAAGATCAAAAACACTGATGACAACTTATGTTGGAGAGGTTGTGGGGAAAAGGGAACACTTCTGCACTGCTGGTGGGAATGTAAGCTGGTACAACCCTTTTGGATGTCAGTGTGGCAATTTCTCAGAAAATTAGGAAACAACCTTCCTCAAGACCCAATAATACCACTTTCGGGTATATATCCAAAGGATGCTCAATTGTGCCACAAGGACATGTGATCAACTATGTTCATAGCAGCTTTGTTTGTCATAGCCAGAACCTGGAAACAACCTAAATGCCCCTCGATCGAAGAATGGATAAGAAAAATGTGGTACATTTACATAATGGAGTACTACACAGCAGAAAAAAAATAACGACACCTTGAATTTTGCAGGAAAATGGATGGAGCTAGAAAACATTATTTTGAGTGAGGTAACCCAGACACAGAAAGACAATTATCACATGTACTCACTCATAGGTGTTTTTTAAACATAAAGCAAAGAAAACCAGCCTACAAACCACAATCCCAGAGAACTTAGACAACATTGTGGACACTAAGAGAGACTTACATAGATATAATCTACATGGGAAGTAGAAAGTATAAAAAGATAAAATATCCTGAGTAAATTGGGAGCATGCTGACCTTGAGGGAGGATTGAAGTGGGGAGGAGAGAGGCAGGGAGGGGAGCAGAGAAAAATGTAGAACTCAATAAATATCAATGAAAAAAATAATAATTTTAAGGGCTGGAGAGATGGCTCAGCGGTTGAGAGCATTGCCTGCTCTTCCAGAGGTCCTGAGTTCAATTCCCTGCAACCACATGGTGGCTCACAACCATCTATAATGAGGTCCTGTGCCCTCTTCTGGCCTTCAGTCATACACACAGACAGAATATTGTATATATAATAAATAAATATTTGAGAAAAAGTAATAATAATTTTTAAAAAAGATTTGTAATTATTAAAGTCTACACAAATTCTAAAATCTATACTGGGAGAGACTGCTGGCCCAAGTGTTTCTAATCAGGAATACTCAGTGGATGACAACCATTTGAGAGAGATCCTTAACCATGTATGTCTGTATGTGTGTGTGTTTATGCACACATGTGTACCAGAGGTTGAACATCTTCCTTAGTTGCTTGCCACCTTATTTTTTTGAGACAGGGTCTTAATGAATCTGAACCTCAGCAATCGGGCAAGGCTGGCCAGGCAGCAAGCCTCAGTGATATTCCTATCTGTATCCCTGGGGCTGGGACTATAGGCATGCGCTGTGGAGTCTGGCTTTCTTATGTAGGTGTTGGGAATAGAACACAGGTCGTGTTTGCATGAAAAGCCCTTTACCAACTGAGCTGTCCTCCCCAGTGTCTACTGTGCTTCTTTAAAATTTAAAAAAATTAAATTTTTTTTTTTTGTGCATGCATGCACGCCATGGTGTGCCTCTGGAGGTCAGAGAACAACTTTCAGGAGTCAGTTCTCTCCTTCCACCGTGAATGGGTTCTGGGGATCAAACCTAGGTCATCAGGCTTAGAGACAAGGGTATTTACTAAACCCAAACAGCTCTGTTAGGTATTCCCGTGATCTTTGATCTTACCATTAACAATCTGCTTAGAAACATGGCCATTTTACATGCACAAATCCTGAGCACCGGGAGGATGACAGTCACTGAGAAGCAAACGGGACAGAATCCGGGGAAGGTGGATGACAGACGCTGGGGACATATAGCACAGTGGAGGACATGGCTCCATCCTTAGGGGTCACCTGACCTCTGAGGTCCACTTGTCATCTGGCCAGTACTTTAAGTCCTAGGACAGGTGGGCTTAAAGGGAAGGCCAGGTAGGGACCAGGAGAGACAGGGAGGACAAAGTCTCCTTCCCATACTCTGCTATTCCTCACCCAGGCTTCCTGCGCCTCCTTCTCCGTGGCAGGTGAGGCCTTACATTATAAAGCTCCCCCACATCACTGGCCTCTCTAGACCACAAACCCCAGTGGCTCAAGGAGACCCAGCCCCACCCCTGCCTAACCCACTACTCACTTCCCCACGGCGAACACGGTGACTCCAATGGTCAGGTTCAATGGCTGGTACATATTCTGCAGAAGTTCTGGGTCGAAGGTTCCCTCGGAGATGATAGGTGCCAACCAGGGGGTAAGCGTCAGCAGCTCTGTGGGTCTGGCATGGGGGAGGCTCAGGCCATGGAAGCCTCCCTGTTCAGAAGCCTGGGTAGCTCTTGGCCCAGTTACTGGGCCTCGGTTTCCCCATGCGAAAGTGGGGATAATAACAGTTATCTCCTGCTAGGGCTGAGAAGTCTAGGAGTTGGCATGGACAGTGTGTCTAAAGCAGCGGTCCTCACCCGTGAATCGTGATCCCTTTGGGGTTGGGGGCTGCATATCAAATCTTTATAGTACAATCCTTAACAGTAGCAAAATTACAGTTATGAAGTAGCAACAAAATAATTTTATGGTTGGAGGTCACCACAGCATGAGGAACTCTAGTAAAGGGTCTCAGCAATAGGAAGGTTGAGAACCATTATTCTAGAGCACTCCCACTGCAGACCAGGGGGTGCCCATTAGGTGACAGAATAAGCCACTGGGGACAAGCCCTTATCCAAGCCATATACAAGGCATATGCCACAGTACCACTGTCTACTGCTCCAACCTCCTATAAAGTAGGTAATATTATGATCTTCACAAAAAGGTAAAGCTCAGAGCAGACAGCCAACTGCCTACAGTTACATGGGTAGGGGCAGGTGGAGCTCACTCCCTGACTCTCTGGGGCCCAGGGCCCCTTTACTATTGGTACCGCCACCATCCTCTAGCCACATTGGCTCTCTCTGGCTCCCCTCCCTGCCGCTACCAGGCCATTCCCTGACACCTACCTGTGTTCTAGCAGTTTAGGCTGAGGGTACTGGAACCTGTAATCAAGAAGGGTCAGTGTGAGGAAGGCAGTCCCCGCTCCTGGGGCCAGAATCTAGGGAGAAACAGTAGACTTACTGTGTCACGGGCTGGAACAACTTCTCCCGCCTGAACTGCAGCTTCATGTTGCTGGTGACCAAGACAGAGAGTGCATTTGTTCAGGGTATTTTAATATACGCTTAAACATGAAGGTTAAGAGAAAGAGAGGCACTTGGGGAAAAGGAAAACACACCTGAGATGATGCATGTGGGCTTGAGGGAGGGTTCCTTACCTTTCCTTGAGACAAGGTCTCTTGCTGGCTTGGAACCTGCCTAATAAGTTAGGCTGGCTAGCAGCAGCCCTAGCAATCTACCTGGCTCCACCTCCTCGGCATGGGGACTATAAGGGAGTCCACAACACCATACCCGCTGTTTTCAAAGGCTCTGGAGACCGAACTTGCAAGGAAAGTGCTTCACTGACTGAGCCTCTCACGGGTCCTATGTCAATCATTCGCAAGTGCACAGCTCACTGGCATCGTTGCACAATTATAACTATTACCTGTGCCAAGAACTAACCTTCCTTCCTTCCTTCCTTTTTTTCAAGACAGGTTTTTCTGTAGTTTTAAAACCTGTCCTGGAACTCACTCTGTAGACCAGGCTGGCCTCGGACTCACAGAGATCCTCCTGCCTCTGCTTCCCAAGTACTGGGATTAAAGGCATGCGCCACCACTGCCTGGCAAGGATGTTTTCTTTGTCAATCTAAACTCGGATCCAGCAAACAGTGGCTACCTGTGGGCCTGCCCATGGAGGCCCAGCCACCACTGCTCCTGCCTCTATGAATTTGGTACCTCCTCTTAAAGTAAAATAAGGTAGAAAAGACCAATTATTAGATACAGATTTATGGATGTAGGGATTTACTTAAAGCAATGCTTGTACTGCCTATTTGCCAAGCATGACCTCACTCTCTACCTGGATAGCTACCTGAAACAGGATAACCTGGAGAAATAACCAGAACAATGAGTCATTGCCCTTAACCACCTGCTGATTGCAACATATGCTTCTGCAAAATCTTGCTTGCTTGCCTGCCCTGCCTTACAGTTTTAGAGTATAAAAGGAGACTACAAACTGGGTCTGGGATGGAAGCCTTTCAGGAGCTGTGCTGGCTTTGGTCCCCTGGAGGCATATCTTCTCCTTTCCACTCTCGCTGGTGTCAGAGTGCTTAGTCCAGAAAGATTCTCGCAACACTCTTGAAGGAAGTTGCATAGTATCTGTCCCTTCATTATTTGCCTCTACTCTTTAATTGTCACTCTTTGAACTCTGTTTACTGTGTCCCTGTTCAGAAAATAAAGGGGTTCCGAGGAGGTAATCAGAATCAGGAAGAGGATGCCACACCAGGACCCAGCATTCTGTGCAGCCTGACAGGGATTTCATTTTTCCTACAAGTCCAGACATGCTCTAGCTCCACTGGGGAATGACACACAAGAATATAGAAGCGGAAACTGTAGTTCAGGGGAAGATAGCCTGTCTACCGCACAGGAGGCCAAGGGGTTGGCCTTTAGCCTTGCACACACTCATCAAAAAAGAACTGCACATTTTTAAGCCTCTAAAGGCAATAAAATAAAAGTAAAGATGAGCCTGGCATGGAAGCACAGATCTGTGATCTCAGAAGTCAGGAGTGAAGGCAAGAAAATCAGGAGCTCAAAGTCATCCTCAGATGTAATGAGTTCAGGGCCAATGTGCTTAGTTTTTTAGTTAACTTGACTAAAAACCTGGATCGTCTTGGAAAAGGGAACCTCAGTTGAGATAATGCCTCGATTAGATTGGTCTGTAGGTAAGTCTATGGGGGCTTTTTCCTGATTAATGACTGATTTATCACTGGGAAGATGGTTGTGGATGGTCTAAGAAAACAGGCTGAGCAGTGGTGGTGCAGGCCTTTAAATCCAGCACTCAGGAGGCAGAGTCAGGTGGATCTCTAAATTGAAAGTCAGCCTGGTCTACAGAGCGAGTTCCAGGACATCCAGGGCTACACAAAAACAAACAAAACAAAACAAAAAACAAAAAAAAGAAGAAAGAAATAGAAAGAAAGAAAGAGAGAAAGAAAAAAGAAAAAGCAAGCAAGCAAGCGAACAGGCTGAGCAAGCCCTGAAGAACAAGCCAGTAAACAAGTTCCTCCACGGCCTCTGTTTCAATTTCTAACTCCAAGTTCCTGCCTTTCCTTTCCTGATGGACTATGATGGGGACATGTAAGCCAACAAACCCTTTCCTCCCCAAGCTGATTTTGTTCATGATGTTTTGTTTTTGATTTTTTTATTATTATTATCCCTGCTATGTGAATGTTTTTGATTTTTTTTTTAAGACAGGATTTCTCTATGTGACAATTCTGACTATCCTGGAACTTGCTTTGTAGACCCAGACTGGCCTCGAACTCACTGCCTTTGCCTCCTGAGTGCTGGGATTAAAGGTGTGTGCCACCACCATGGCTGGTCATGATGTTTTACTACAGGAATAGATAGAAACCTAAGTAGAACACTGTGGTGGTTTGAATAAGAATGGTCCCTATTGGGGTTATGTAAGTGTGGCCTTGTTGGAGGAAGTATGTCAGTGGGGGTGGGTTTGAGGTTCCAAAATCCCATGCCAGGCCCAGTCTCTCTTTCTGCAGATCAGTATGTAGATGTCTACTTGTGTTCTGCCAAGCTCACCACCATGATGATAATGGACTAACTTCTGAAACTGTAAACAAGCCCCCCATTTCATACTTTCTTTTATAAGGGTTGCCTTGGTCATGGTGTCTCTTCATAGCAACAAAACAGTGACTAAGACAGACACTCTAGCTACATAAGACCCTGTATAGGAACTGGAGAGATGGCTGGTCTTCCAGAGGACCTGGGTTCTGGTCCCGGTATATACAGTAGATACATGGTGGTTCACAACCACCTGCAACTCCAGTCTCAGGGGATCTGACACTCTTTTCTGGCCTCTGAGGGCACCAAGTACATGGTGCATAAATACACATGTATGCAGAGCACTCACACACATTAAAAATAATAATAGTTGGGCAGTGGTGGTGGATGCCTTTAATCCCAGCACTCAGGAGGCAGAGGCAGGTGGATCTCTGTGAGTTTGAGGCCAGCCTGGTCTACAGAGTGAGTTCCAGGACAGCTAGGACTACACAGAGAAACCCTATCTTGAAAAACAAAACAAACCAAAAATAAATAAATATAATTTTAATAATAAAAGCCAGGGTTGGTAGTACATACCTTTAACCCTAGCACTCAGGAGGCCAGGTTTCTGTAAATTCAAGATTAGCCTGGTTGACTTAGAGAGTTCTAGGACAGGTAGGGATTAAGACACAGACCAAAAAAATATACACAGAGATACATTCTGTCTCTCACCCTGTGCTGCCCTGGAACCTTGCCAGCAAGAAAGTCGCCAACAAATTCAGCACATGCAGCTCCTTGACTTTGGGCCAGAACTGTGCTATCCTGTTATAAACATCTGAATAGGGACTAAAACACTACTATATTTTGTTTTTAATAAAATGTGTTATGCCAGATGGCGGTGCACATCTTTAATCCCAGCACTCAAGAGGCAGAGGCAGGTGGATCTTTGAGTTCAAGGCCAGCCTGGTCTTCAGAGCGAGTTCCAGAACACCCAGGGCTACACAAAAAAGCCTCATCTCAAAAATAAACAAACAAATAAATAAGCCAATGAATAAATACTTATAGCCTATAGTCCAGATGCTTAATCTTTCTTTAGCTGTTATAAAACACAAAAGTTCACAAGGTCCATCTTTTCACTTTTATCTGTCAAATACGTTCACCACATGTGGAAGGCTTTAGCCCAATGGTCCTAGCTTTCCTGCATCCACACAAATGAAGCAAGAGGTTCCTTCCTAACAGGGCTGTTTATTGGCCACCTTCTACACCAGGACACTAGGCTACTCACACGCACCAGCCAGGAAAGGCATCTCTACCATCCCATTTAACAGGCACAGCAAGCAAGCCCCATAGCTGTGCAAGCATGCCTAAAGCCGAAGCTAAAGGCAGAAGGAGGCTTGAAGGCTGAAATCTCAGACGATGACATCCTAAAAGCTTTCCTGTTTCTCCAAATACAGTCAGCTCACACTGCCCGCAAATCCTTTAGCCCCATACTTACGAGTCTCGGCAGGGGAGGTAAAAAGGCACATAGGAGACCATCAGCCAGTCCCTGGCAAATCCCCTAAAAAGAAAAAGTACCCGTCAATGGTGCTCTGCCTCAGGGGCTGACTTGGTACACTTTATCAGGAGCAAAGGCCTCCAGTAGTGCGTTTGGGAGGAAGCCCTGTCACTCTGTGTTGGCGGCAGAGGACACCTGTATCCGGCACAGGGCCTAGCATGTAGCTGTTTGTCCATATGGCCATTCACTCATGGCTAATGTCCTTGACACCAGGTCCCACCCACAAACAGTAAGGATAGATGCAGTGCCAGTAGCGCCCCACAAGACCAACAGGGGTGACTTTAGGAGCATGAACAGGGTTTCTTACCAATATCGTTTGAAGGACAGTCTAGGCAGAAAACGTGTCAAGTTAAAGGAAGGTTAGGAAGTCAAATCAATACAGAAGCCAATACTAGTTAGTCTACCTGGGGCTGGAGGATTCTGACTCTCGAGAGGTTGATGGGACCTGGAAAACTGTATGAGTATTCAAGGTTTAGGGGTGACATGCAGAGGGAGGGAGGAGTCTCCAAACCGGAACTCACCACAGGACCCAGAGACTTGTGCTAGCAAGCAGGCAGAATGCCAGGCCCAGGGCCAGTCTTTGGCGGGTCATCACTGGGTGCTGTACAGAAGCCAGGCACCTTTAGCGACCCCAAGGACCTTGGCCAATCAGGCACTTCCCTCCCAGGTCTGTCAGGTTCGGAGCCTCTCTTGAGCTCTCAGCTCCTGTAAAGAAAGGCTCCAATTAGATTCCTCCTTCAGCTGACCTCGGGCTCAGTAAGGAACCATGCCTCAGTACTCAGTGGCAGCTAGGATGTCTCCTCCAGACAGTGAGTGGTCTGTCCGTAGGCTGTCTCATCATCAGCAAAAGTAAGCAAAGGGCCACCTAGGATCAGACTGGGACAGCGTCCTCAGTGACTTTAGTTCTTGGAATTTTTCCTAAAACAATTCCCGGACACTGGGCAGTGGTGGCGCTCGCCTTTAATCCCAAAACTCAGGAGGCAGAGGCAGGCGGATCTCTGAGTTCCAGGCCAGCCTGGTCTACAGAGCGAGTTCCAAGACAGGCTCCAAAGGCAGAGAAACCCTGTCTCAAAAAACAAACAAAACAATTCCTGGTCACCTGGGAGAGGCGAGGCCTAGGTTCTGTAGGATACAGCAGAAAGCACTTCTGCATTTTCCACTCAAAGATCTGGTGCCTGGTGTTTCTCCACCTCCAAAGGGTTAGGGGAAGACCGGATGATGTTACACGGGCCACAGAGTGTGGTGGACCGGAAATTGGAGAAAGTTCCCAGGTCTCGGGTCCTGGGGGGCTAGGGCTCCACGCGCTCTGTATTTCCTACAAACCCGTTCCCTCTCTCGCCCTCCGGGACATTAGTTTCCCTACCAAGCTCTCCACTTCCTGCCACTCTAGCCTCCGGCTCAAGCTGGACAGAATTGCTTCACAGACCTAAGTCCAGGAGCAAACCCTGCCGGTCCAAGGCGGATTCAATTCCAGAAGGCTGGGACTGAGAAGCGCACCTGCACTTTGGCCCACTTGGACTGGCTCCAGGACCTCCTCCTCAGCCGCTGCGGTGGGTGCGGTGCGAGGACCGGTTGGGGCAGAGTAGGGCTCAGTAGGACTGTCCTTGGAGGTACAGAATCACTCCGTTTGGGCTGACCGGCGTTAGGACGGAGAAAAGAGCATGTCCCAACCCGGAAAACAGGAACTGTGCAACTCCCTGACTCCCCGGAGCCGGGCAAAGCTGGTCTCTGGGGCGGAGCAAAGCCCGAGACCCACCCATTCAGCCCCCCTCCCCCCGCCTCCCGTTCTCCTTTGGCCTGGTGAGCCACACTCAAGCCCCGCCCACAGGCCTCAGCCCTACACTTCCTCTAAGAGGCGAGTGCTTAGGCCACTGTGTCTTCTCTAGCCTTCTAAATCCCGTCCAGCTCATAGGCAGGGATCGCTGGTAGTGTAGGCAGAGATGTGAATACGATTTTGGAGAGAAACTTCCTTCCAGGTAGTCAAGGAAAAGGAGAACCGGGAGCTCTGAACCTGACCGCTGCTCTCAGACTCTCCCGGAGGCCCTGTCTCACCCTCAGTCCAGTCGTGTGGCCATGCTTCCTTCTTCGACCTATCGGTTCCAGGAAAGGCCGCCCTTGTCCTCCCCAGGATCCCAGGAGGGACCCACTGACACGTCTGAACAAGTATCAGCCAAGCACGGTGGATGCAGAGGACTCTGCTCGGAGAGAGGACAGAAGGGAGAAACCATGCCATGCGCAGGAAGAACCGATTCAAAAGAGATTATGGATTTGCTCAGGATCATAAAGCAGCTTGTAGCGCTGGCTCTGTGCCACAACCCTCCAGCTCAGAGCAGTTAGTGAGCAGTGTGGTGAGAGTCTAATAGTTCAATGGGTAAGGCTAGGGATAGTGGTCATGTGAGTTTGACCCAGGAGGGAGACACCTACCAGGGTAGCGGTCAGGCAGGGCAGGGTGTTATTTAGTAGTTGATACGCAGAGGTTAAGTTCTGAAACAAGAGATGGAGTGGCCATGAGGATAGAGGTAGGATCAGTGCCGTCCAAGAGGGGAGACATTAGGGAGGTAAGAACCTTTGAAGAATGTTGGGCCACTTCTCTACCATGTCTATAACTAGGGGTTGAGAGAGCGGGGTGTGTACCCTCTATTTTGATCACGTCTGATGGACAGCTGTGATAAATCCTATAGTAAAGTGCACTAGTTACCTCTGCCTCCCATCTGGGGTGCCAGGAGTCCTTAATTAGGACATAAGAGATACCCCATTTTGCATAAAAGATAGAAAGCCTACCTGAATATACAGCTTGTTTCCTACAGGATCAATAAGGGCAGCCTCCATAAGTCTCTGGCCAACGTGGACAGTGGACAGTAATTTCTTGTTTGAGCATAGAGAAAGCAAGCACAGGGGGCAGGTGCTTTAGAAGTCGATTGAGGCATCACAGGGACAAGTATCTCCTTCTGGCAACCTGCTGGTGAGCAGCCTTCAAACCCCACCACAGCAGTGGTCTGGAAGAGCCATTGAGTGATATAGGCTTTGAATTCTTAATATAACAATGGCATAGAGGGGAAAAAAATCTGAAACATTTGTTCATTATCTTAAATCACTTTCTTAGACCTTCAGAACGTTCTTATGCTTTCTCATCCTCAGACCTTTATACACTTTCTTAGACTGTCATTGCAAGTGGGCTGTGTTTTCACTGAAAACCTCTCCTGGGACCTCTTGAAGGACCTTCAGTCCTGCCACGCAGTGTGGAATCTCAGTTGCTCTCCCTGACCTTTCGTAACCTTTTAAAACCAATACCACCTAGGTGATGCTTATGTTACAAAGTTCGTTACAAACTTACTAGCACGAAGTACATTCTTGTGTATGAGTACATGGAGGTGCAGCTTTAATACTTTATTAAACAAGCATCGTTTTTTAAATCCTATCTTTCATAAACCCTGTTTTTATGATTTTTGTTCTCAGGACAGGATTTATCACAAAAATAGAGAAAACAGGCATGGGGTAAGAAAGTCCAGATGAAGAAGAGATGAATAAGGGAGTTATAGGGAACTGGATCAGCTTTTTTTTTTTTTAAAAAAAAACTTACTTATTTTTATTTTATGTGCATTGTTGATTGTTGTTTTGCTGGCATGTGTGTCTGTGTGAGGGTTTCAGACTCTGGAACTAGAATTACAGACAGTTGTTCGCTGCCATGTAGGTGCTGGGAATTGAACTCAAGTCCCCTGGAAGAACAGTCGCTGCTCATAACTGCTGAACCATCTCTTCAGCACCGCCCCCTGCCCCATCGACCTTTGACAGCCTGCTCTACAGCAGTTTCCCATCCTTATTAGGACAGGCTGTTGGTTAGAGGGGAGAGTCTCTCTTGGGTGATAAACATCCATGTATAAGAGCTACCCCTAGACAGGTGTAGATAGGAAGAAACAGAGGAGGAGAGAGCAAGTTTGTTTGTGTGGTGGCAGAACTTGCCACCATTGACAATTGAGCATGCCAATTTGGCCATTGAACTGTACTGAAGCCAAGCTGCTTATAGTAACAGTAAGGCTTTAATAAAATCCGAGTCCGTGGAGGAAATGAGAAAGGGTTGCAAAAACGAACTCCGCCTAAGGGAGTTTTATAAGCTCCAAGTGGAAACTTAAAAGAAAGCCCAGGAGGGCATCTAGAAGCTGAGAGATGGGAGGGGCATGGTTGCAGAGGCCAGGAAGGGCTTAGGGAAGCTGCAGGACTTAGCAAGCAGCTCCTGGGGGGAGGGGGCAAGGAAACAGGGAGGGTTCCAATAGAGGAAGAACAAGTGTCTTAGTAACTAGAGAGTTACCTATGTGGTAGGGCCCCAAAGGGTGTAGCAGGCTCCAGGAGTCAGAGAGACCATCTGTCTCATGACAGGGACACTCAAGATGTTCAGTGCATTCAATGCAGCATCAGGGAAAGTCATGTGGACCCTAAACCCAAACCATCTGTCTAATGGCGCCTTGGTGCCCCAGTTGTGGTGCTGCCAGACCTGGATGGGGATGGTATCAGAGATCTGGTGGTGGCCATTGGAGAATTGCAGCCAGATCTGTGTTTTCTGCTGGTAACTGGCTGGGCAGGGAGTCCCGTGGATTGACCTGTGAAGTACAACATCATGGGAGTGGGGAATCTGATTGGTCCCCAGGTTTACATCATCACCACTGGTACTGTCTACATCCTATTTGGCTTTAGAAATATACAAGCCGTTGCCCTGAAGGACACTTTTGTTCAGGCTCAAAAATCAAGACAGCTCACCACCCTCTCTGCAGATAGAAGAACCGGAATGGGAGAAGCACAGATCTGTCAACCTTTCGGAGCTCCTCGATGTTTACAGTGATGGAGTTGAGCTTCTCCAATTGGTGAAGGCACCAGATTCCAACTGCAGCAGCCTCTTGATTACAACCAGACAAGGCCTGGTCCTGCTTCGGGGACAAGATCTTACGCCGCTCTGGAAACTGAGCCTTCAAGGCTTGCACAGGTTTGCAGAGTACCTGCATATGGCTGCTGCTCTGAGCAGCTTTCCCATTCAAAAATTACCTAGAACATTTGCTTGTTACGAGTGACTGGTGCAAGGGAAGGGAGGCAGGCGCCTGTTTCTTTTTTTAATTAATTAGTTAGTTAATTAATTATATTAGGTATACAGTGTTCTGCCTGCATGTATGCCTGCATGACAGAATAGGGCACCAGATCTCATTATAGATGGATGTGAGCCACCATGTAGTTGCTGGGAATTGAACTCAGGACCTCTGAAAGAGCAGCCAGTGCTTTTAATCTCTGAGCCATGTCTCTAGCCCCCTGTTTCTTTTCTGTATGTTGCTGTTTATTGCTTCCTTGTCTGCAGCCAGCCCACTCCTGGGTATTTCACTGATGATCAGACATTGGACTTCCTTCTGCAGACACAGCATGGAGTTGGGATGAAAAAGATGACGGTGGTGGATGGTGGCTCTGGCTCCATCATCTGGAGTCACAGTATCCCGTGCCACCTGAAGGAAACACCAACCACTTCTGCAATTACTTCAGACCAAAAGTCTGTCTTCCTCTTCCGGGCAGAAGCGCTGGCTGCTGCATCTCTCAGTTCTGATGACATCCAGGAGCTGAGCCTCCTGGCCTTTACCACCTTCACCTCCTTCACCCAGCCTTCCCGTCTATCCTCCTGGACCTGACCAACACCACTGGCATAAGTGACAACTTCGGAGGTTGAAATCAATGACATCTGGAAAGATGCCTTTTACGTCACCAGGACAACAGGGATGAGCTTTGATGGACACCCCACCTCTCTGGTGATCAGCAAGCTTAGCCTGCGTTGGGCACTTATGGAAGGCCAGATGGTCCAGCTGAAGGAGACCACCCCTAAAATTGGCTGTGGGGAACTGCAAAGACTCCTTTCCAGGATCAAGTTTGTTGATTCTCCCTACCAGATCTAGTGCAGTGGAATCCAACTTCAGAAGAACCTTACAGAGCGGATCCTGTCCTTCCTGTGTCAGTTCTCTGGAGAGAGGATGACTTCAGGGTCGTGCAGCACTCGGGGATCGCTGCACTTTGGCAGCCTGTTGGGGATCGCTGTACTTTGGCAGCCTGTTGGAGCTGTGCGCTGCAGCATGGTATGCTTAGCTGGGGTATGGGTTTCTCACGACCTTCCCATCCTGCACTAACCCCTCCTCCTGGGAACTCTGTGTGGATAGTTTGGAAATGTGAATCTTAGAGTGCTTTATTTTATTTATTTATTTTTGTACCTCTAATTTATAAACCCTTGCTGGGAAATCCAGTGGCATACAAGCAGGATATATGTTGTTTTGCATTAGGCCATGTGTGTGTGTGCGTGTGTGTGCGTGTGTGTGCGTGTGTGTGTATCTATGTGTCCAGTGTTGTAAGAAAATGATTTTTGAGATATGCCCCAAGCTTCAGGGATTCCATTTCTTGTCCTCTTAATTCATCTGATTTGGTCGTTTTCATGTGTCTGGATGGCCTACCTCTGAGATCCTGAGGGTCACCCATGGCTCACCATTCTGTTTTCCATCTGCCTGTACTGTGGTTCCTTCTCAACTCTAGACAGCAGTGAGAAACACTGGAAGTTAGGGTGGGGCTAGTTATCCAGTATGTCTGTCTTCCCGTCTCCTAGACTCTCCACCTCTGTTAAGTGGTCATGAGAACAGACTTGTTTCTATCACAGAGGGAGCAAGGGGCAGAGTTTCCGTGACTCCGCTGATGATCAGGTCCCTGTGTTGATGTGGGATTCCCCTCTGTATGCTGTGAATACCATTGGTGAATGAAGAAACTGCTTTAGACCTATAGTAAGGTAGAACTTAGTTAGGCGGGGGAAATCATCTGAATGCTGGGGGAAAGAAGGAGGAGTCAGGGAGAAGCCATGGAGCTACTTCCAGAGACAGACGCTCTGAAACTTTGCTGATAGGCCACGACCTCATAGTGATGCACAAATTAATGGAAATGGGTTAAATTAAGATGTAAGAGTTAGCCAATAAGAAGCTAGAGCTAATGGGCCAAGCAGTGATTTAAATGATATAGTTTCTATGTGCTTATTTTGGATCTGCACTGCTGAGCAGCCAGAAACAAACAAGTGACCCCTTACAACACTATGTGGTGCCCTATGAACTTCTGATGGCTCTGCAGCTATGAGCTTTGATTCTGCAGTAACAAAATAAGGGTTTGCATGCACATTTTATAATGATTAGGTTCTTTAGAATTATCTCCATTCTTCCGTCTTCTGTGTAAATGTCTGACTTCTTTTAATTTTAAATCTTCCAAATGTCTGTGTCATTGTCTGATATGCCATGTGTTCCCATGGTGGCCAATGAGTGACAATCAGATTTTCTCCTCACTTGGGCTTGTATCATTTTAGCTTGTGTTAATAAAACGATCCAAGAAAACTAGATTCTAGATTTAAGGGGCTATGAATTGCCCACAATAGGTGTTATGGGTAATAGGAGGTTGGTACTCAATCCATCCTGCAGATTTATGTCACCAGGCTTGTTGGCACCTCTGCCATAAGACCCTGGAAGCATATTTGGAAGTCGTATGGGACCAGGTTGACTCTGGAAAGGGGGAACAATGAATAGGCTCCTCTAGATGAACTCTAGGTTCATCTCCAGTAAGTTGGATTTCTATGAGTAAAGGGGCTGAGTATAGTTTGTAGTCTTCTCAGGACTAGATTATAGTGGACCAAATTTCCAAGTGGGTGGTGGCCTGGTTGAGTCCCCAGGCACAATGTGTTCTCTACAATGTTGATATTCTGAGAAGCCTGTCTGTAGGAAGGAATAAGGTACAAAGTTGCTTAATGAAGACCTGTTTGGGTTTTACTATCAGGGCTGAAGGCTGTTTATGCTGGTTGAGTCTCAGATAGGAAGAAGCTGCAAAAGCAGCATCACTGAATTCTCCTTGGTGTTTTGGTAAATTAGCATCTTAACTTCTCCTGACTAGGAGCATGAATCTCTCTTCCTTGCTAAATGCAATGAAAACCCCAGGCTTAACTTCCTGTTGCAGCTGGTACAGAAAGGTAGCTGAGGGTTGAGGTGGCTTTATCTGGCCAATGCGAGTGCTGTCTCCTGTCAAATGCCTCCCTACACTTCCTCCTTCTTGCAGGGACTCACCCAGATATCCAACATGGGGTGGCCCACAAAATCAGCCTGACCACTAAGAAGTAATGCCTCTACAATGCAAGGGTCTCCCCTCCTCTCAGCCTCCTCGTTCCTTCCTTTAAATGCCCTCCCCTCTGCCCTGCACAACATCCTCACGCCCCCCAAACATTCAGTGTGCTGATACCAACCAACCCTAGGAATGTGAATTGCTGTCCACATTGCCTGTGTTGGAGAGGAGCCAGCGGGTCTGTTGCCAGAAAGCACCGTTTAAAATGTGAACTGTGAACTGTTACAGAACAAATGAACGCTGTGTACAGAAAAAAAAAAGTCAAATCAGCAGCTTGAGTCAGTTTTAAATGTTGGCACATCAGGAGGTGGTGGCACATGCCTTTGGTCCCAGCACTTGGGAGGCAGAGGTAGGCAGATCTCTTGAGTTTGAGGCCAGTCTAGACTACAGAGTGAGTTCCAGGACAGCCAGGGCTACACAGAGAAACCCTGTCTTGAAAAACACAAAACCAGCTGGGCAGCGGTGGCACACACCTTTAATCCCAGCACTCGGGAGGCAGAGGCAGGCGGATCTTTGTGAGTTCGAGACCAGCATGGTCGACAAGAGTTAGTTCCAGGACAGGCTCCAAAGCTACAGAGAAACCCTGTCTCGAAAAACCAAAAAAAAAAAAAAAAAAAAAAAAAAAAAAAAAAAAAAAAAAAAAAAAAAAAAGTTTACCTGTGGGGCTGGAGAGACGCTCAGTGGCTGCTCTTCCAGAGGACCTGGGTTCATTTCCCAGCACTCACATGGCAGCTCACAACTGTCTGTAACTCCAGTTCCAGGGACTCTGGCACCTTTACACAGACATACTTGCAGGCAAAACACCAATGCACATAAAATAAAAATAAATAAATCTTTTTAAAAAAGAAGTTCAACTGTGGCCACAGCACACAGGCAAGTTGCCCATCCTTGGATAGTATGGTCTATTTTTTTTCCTATAAGTATACCATGGACCAAAGGAAGATCCCAGTTGGTGACTCACAACCCTAAGGGCATATCCCTTCTTTTCTGTAACATAGAGAAAGAAGGGACAAATTAAGTCTGGAAGATGAGTCTCATAAGCTTCATATAAGGGGTGGTTGAGAAGAGAGGAAGAAGGAATCTAAGAACATAAGAAGCCAGCCATCCCAAGCAAGGACAGAATTTCATCCTAAAGTAACTGGATTAGATATTTCCTATCTAAGGCAAAAACCTCTCCAGCCAAACATAATCCTTTGTCATCCAACCCTTACAAAATCCTTTCACTCCCGTCCAGGGCGAAAGCAAGATGTTGCCTGCCCTTCTGGTCCAGGTTGTTTGGAAAGTTTTGTCTGTCTAGATGGATGTTTTCTGTTGTACTCTTAAGTTTTGTGGCAAATACAGGAGTAGAGATAGAAATGGGTTAGGCTCACTTGATGAGGGAGAACAATGGTAGCCCCTACCGGTTTTGTTTCTAACTAGTCTCCTTTGAGCATGTGAACTTTTTGTGTTCTGTGTTTATAGGTTTTATTTTTGCTTTCTCTGCCACTGCCAGCTGCCAGTCACTATCACTAATGCAGCTTGCCATGATGGCCAGGGTTCAGAATTCATCTCTGGGATTTCTGGTCACCAGATTCAGTTTAGCCGAGATTCACTGTCTTTTGAGTGTGGATAATATTAAAGTTGTTTTAAACTTCTTGTTTAATATTTAAGCTTCCTTTTTAAAAAGATCTATTTATTTATTATGCATGCAACATTCTGCCTCCATGTATGCCCACACGCCAGAGGAGGGTGCCTGATCGCATTATAGATGGTTGTTAGCCACCATGTGGTTGCCGGGAATTGAACTCAGGACCTCTGGAAGAGCAGCTAGTGCACTTAACCACTGAGCCATCTCTCCAGCCCCAATATTTAAGCTTCTTGTTTAGGTTTCTTTAACAACAGATCAAAAAGATTTCTAATCATCATTTTTAATCAGTTACTATTACAGGATCACATGCTGCTAGATATGGAGTCAGAGGCCTGCAACTCCTGATTATATCCTGATGGTAAAGATCAAGGCCCAAGGACTTGGATGTCCCCATTTGGCAAGAAGTTACCTACAGATAACATTGTACCCTTCCTGACCCCTGATTGTTTATCAATAGTAAACATAAAAGGGGGGAAATATAAGACCCTCAAGGTATGGGAGTGACCAGGCCCTGCCCCTGAGGACTTCCAACTGCCAGGCTCCACCCAAGATTCAGACTGCCAAACTCTGCCGTACAGAGTAGAAAGTCCAAGCTCAGGACTTGAAAGCACACCAATTCCTACCCTAGAAATTGCCACTCTTGAAAACTCTGCCCTCAAGACATCCTATATAATGCCTGCCTCCCCCTCAGTTCTTTGATGCTTTTCTCCTGAGCAGAAGCAGCTACCCTCTTGTGTGTTTCCCGATAAATCTATTGTGTGAGGTTTGTTGTGACTTTGTGGTATTCCTTGGCTCCTGACTGCCAGGATGCTTTTCCCTTCAGAGCTGTAACACTTACTGATCTGGAGAGGGCTGATGGCAAACAAGGGAGAGGAAAGACAAAAGAGACTCCCATAATTTAAAAATGTATCAGTGCTGGGAGGGCAAAGGAAAGGTGATGAGAAAAAGTGCAGGTTCAGTTAGGAAGTGGGCAGGAGAAAGCCAGATGCAGTTAGGAAGTGGGCGGGAGAAAGTGCAGATGCAGTTAGGA
Source organism: Ondatra zibethicus (assembly GCA_004026605.1). Lineage (NCBI taxonomy): Eukaryota > Metazoa > Chordata > Mammalia > Rodentia > Cricetidae > Ondatra > Ondatra zibethicus. The sequence goes on along the minus strand of PVIU01005683.1, from coordinate 89,311 downwards.
AGTGGGCGGGAGAAAGTGCAGATGCAGTTAGGAAGAAAGCGCAGGTGCAGTCAGGAAGTGGGTGGGAGAAAGCGCAGGTGCATTTGGACTCCTTATTGAAACACATGTGTGACCTCAACAGGCACTTGGGCAGATAGGAAAGTGTCCAAGGTAACCAGCACAAGGGCCAGAAGAACAAAACAAAATATAGAATTGGTGTAGGAGGTCCTTCTTACTATGTGTTGCTTTCATTGGTTGAATAAAGAAACTGCCTTAGCCTTTTGATAGGGCAGAACTTAGATAGGTGGGGAAGACAGAACAGGATGCTGGGAAGAAGGGCAGAGTGAGAGCCGCCATGAAGCTCCTGCCTGAGACTGACGCTGGTTAGAATCTTTCCCGGTAAGCCACGACCTCGTGGTGTTACACAGATTGGTAGAAATGGGTTAGATCAGGCTGTGAGAGTTAGCCAAGAAGAGGCTAGATATAATGGGCCAGGCAGTAATTTAATTAATACAATTTCTGTGTGATTATTTCAGGGGTTAAGCTAGCCAGGCGGCGGGACATGGCTTGTTCCTGTTACATAGAATGAACAGAGCCTTGAGCAGGTGATCAATGTGTTTACCATTTGTACTCTGCTTCTCTCTCTTAGCATATAGAAATATGCATATGTATCTTTTATATCTTTGTGTATGTATGTATGTGTAGTGTAAATGTGCTTTCACATGTATAGGTGTGTGTGTGTGTATGTGTCTGTGCATTTGGAAACCCGCGGTTGACATCAGGTGTCTTCCTCTATTGCACTCCAGATGTAATCTCTTTTACCTCCATTGTGGAGAAGCAATCCAATATCCCCATGGTAATCTGGGTCAATCATTCCTCCTAATTGTTGAAGGAAAGAGGGCCTGCTTTTGGTCCCAGCCACCCAGCTAGCATATACCCAAAATAACCACACAGAAATTGTATTAATTAAATCACTGCCTGGCTCATTATCTCTTATTGGCTAACTCTTACATCTTGATTTAACCCATTTCTATTAATTGGTATAACACCACGAGGTCATGGCTTACTGGGAAAGATTCAGCATGTCTGACCTGGCAGCTCCATGGCGGCTCTCTCACTCTGTTTTCTTCCTCCCAGAATTCAGTTCTGTCTTTTCCATCTACCTAAGTTCTGCCCTATCAGACCAAACAGTTTCTTTATTGATCAACCAGTGAAAGTAACACATAAACAGAAGGACCTCCTACACCACCTAACACTGTTATTCCTTTCTTAACCTGTTGGTTTAAGGACATCAGAAGCCCAAAGTGGCTAGGGGGTTGTAGTGGGAATCTAGTAGAATCATTGTATCTAGGCTAAACATTAGAATGTAACAGTTGTTTCTCACTGTATCTAGGGTAACAGTTGAATGTATTAGTGATTGTTAAAGATACCTAAACACTGAAGAAATCACTGTTCTCTAACAGTGATTGTTTTCTATGATTTAAATAATTCTTTTCTGTTGGAGTTTTCCATTCATTGTGTGATTTTGGTCACAAGATTATGCAGGCACACTTGGAAGTCTTGCATTATTGGGGACTGCAAACAGTACACAGTAAGGACTAAAGGTTGTAGGGTGTGGTGATTTCCTTCAGAGAACATACAGTATAGATGAAAAGGGCTTTGGTGTAAGGAACTTGTTGTACCCCAAACACAGCCTTTGTGTTTAATCAGTACATGTGCTTCTGAATACAGAGAGGTTCGAGGTTCAGTTCACAGAAACTGTTCCTCCCTGCTGCCAGAGAGCGTAAATTACATTCTGGGGTAACTCCCCTTCTTTGAAAAACCTGTGCAACACAGAACACCCGATGGGGCAGTCTGAGCTTCTAGTTCAATGGAATGTTCATTGTGTCTCCTGGCAGGAGCACTACTACCCTCTGGAAGCAAAACTTCTAGGTCAGCAGAACTTAAGGTGGTGGGAACAGGAAGGAAAATTTTTCCTAGGAGTGATAGTGAGTGGAGCTATCCCCTTTCCCACCCCTTGGTTCCTGGACCTGTAGATCCTGGCTATGAGAGAAACGGCATCACATTTTGGACGGTGATTCAAAACATATACTGCCCTCTGCAGAACTCTGCCCTAGCCCTCCAGGCTGCTGTCACCTACTTGGCTCTGTAACTGTGTTTTCAGAACGACATTCCATCTTTCTATCAGGCCAGCTGCTTCAGAGTGGTGGGGAGCATGGTAAGATCAGTGGATTCCATGACCATGGGTCCACTGTTGCACTTCTCTGGCTGTGAAGTGAGTTTCCTGGTCAGAAGCCATGCTGTGTGGAATACCATCAGTGGATCAGGCACTTTGTAAGTCCATTGATGGTGGTTTTGGTGAAAGCAGTATGTGCAGGGAAGGCAAATCCATAGCCAGAATAAGTATTTGCTGCAGTAAGGACAAAGTATTGTCCTTTCTACAGGGGAAGTGGTCCAAGTTGATGGCTGGTCACCCTGGGTAATGATGTCATATCTATAACACACATTCTAACTGGCCTTAATAATAAAAAGTCAGAGTCAGATGTAGGGGTTAAAGCTGAATGATCAGAGAAGCAGAGCAGCCAGTCACTAGAGAGTTCTTACCTCTATCAATGTTCAGACCGAAGGGGCAATCCTGTCTACAAATCCTCAGACTGACTCTCTCTACGAAACCTCAGATTGCTTCTGAGCTTCTGTCTCCTCCCAGAGAGAGTCCTCTCTCTGCCCAGCCATATCAACTCCTGTCTCTACCTCTCAATGCTGGGATTAAAGGCATGGGATCCCAAGTTCTGAGATCACCTTTGTGTGAGCGGTTTCTTTTAGATAGATTCAATCTTGTGTACCCAGGGTGGCCTTGAACTCACAGAGATCTCCATCTCCTGAGTGCTGGGATTAAAGGTGTGTGTCACCACTGCCTGGACCCTATGGCTAACTGGTGGCTTAGTTCTGCACTCTGATCTTCAGGCAAACTTTATTAGGTCACATACAAAATTTCACTACATGTCTGTGGCTCAGTGTTGGTCTCCGCTGTTGGTAGATCTGGCACTCAGCAGCAGCTGTAGCCTGGGCGGTCTTGGTGAATGGAAGTCCATGTTATTGAGCCCGTGCATAACCCCCATTTGTGCTACCATGGCCACTTTGTTCATGGCCCATTGGACAATGACAGGAATGGCTGGGGAAAGAGGCTGACTGACTACAGAATGGGCCATCCTATCTACTTGATTACTGTATTGAACTCCTCCTCAGCTGAAGTCACCTTTTGATGAGCATTTACTTATTCTACAGTTTAGAAGGAGTACCTCCACATGTGCTCCACCACTAGACTCCTAAGAATTTCATGGAGGTAGGCCCTTGAATTTTGGTTGGATTACTTCCCCTCCTCTGATGTGCGTATGTGCTACCAACGAGTCCAAAGTGGTTGCTACCTCCAGTTTGCTTGGTCCAATCATCATAATGTCATCAATATAGTGCACCCATGTGATATTTTGTGGAAGAGACAAATGATCAAGACCCCTTCTAAGTTATGACACAGGGTTGGAGAGTTAATATATCTTTGAGGTAAAGCAGAAAAGGTAGGCTGCCGGCCTGGCTAACTGAAAGCAAACTGTTCTTGTCGTCTTTATGGATGGGTACCAAAAAAAAAAAAAAAAAAGGCATTTGCGAATCAATAGCTGCAACCATGTATTAGGAGATGTGTTAATCTGCTCAAGTAAGGACACCACATCTGGTCCAGCAGCTGCAGCTGGAGTTAATATTGAGTTTTCCATAACCAAATGTCATTCTTTACAATCCATCTGCATTCTGCACTGGCCAGATAGGAGTTAAAGGGAGATGTAGTGGAACCACCCACCACCCCTGCATCTTTCAAGTCCTCAATGGCACTCATTTCTGAAATTCCTCCAAGGATGTGGTGCTGTTTTTGATTTACTATTTTTCTTGGCAGAGGCAACGCTAAAGGCTTCCATTTAGCCTTTCCAACCATGATAGCCCATACTCCACACATCAGGGAACCAGTGTGAGAATTCTGCCGACTTCTATCTATCCCAGTTATACAATCTGGGAATGGGGAAATAACCACAAGATGAGTTTAGGGACCCAGTGGACCTACTGTGAGTTGGACTTTAATCAAAACTCCATTAACCACCTGACCTCCATAAGCCCCTTCTTTAACTGGAGGGCCAGTGTTTCTTGGGATCTACTGGAATCAGTTTCAATTCAGAACCAGTATCCAGTAGGCCTTAGAAAGTCTAATTGTTTCCTTCCCTCAGTGTAGCTGCCCTTGTCAAAGGCTGTAGTACCTTCTGGGAAGGAATGGGGAAAGGGCTAACAGGAAAACTTTCAGGTATTTTATCAAGATCCTTCCTCAGAAGAACCTGGCCATCTCCTTCACTCTGGAAATTGGTTCACAGGTGGAGAATCCCTTTTGCCATGACCCAATGTAGCTTTTCTTTCATTTATTTGAGAAGTTTTCCATCTATGTAGATCAAACAAACATTGTTTTTTTTTTTTAATCTATTTAATGCTCGGAAGCACAATAACTGATTAGCTGGTACCAAAGATCCATACAAATCATGCCCCCATAGAACTCACTTGGCCTGTGCTGACCATACAGGTCAGGCACTGTTCTGCCTGTGCTGCTCATTACAGTAACTGTGCTCCCCTTGCCTTTGGTGATTAAGTGCTGCCACCTGGCCCCTGCCATGAAACTTTGTTTTCAAGACAGGGTTTCTTTGTGTAGCTCTGGCTGTCCTGGGACTTGCTCTGTACATCTCTGAGTTCTGGCCTCGAACTCAGAGATCTGTCTGCCTCCCAAGTGCTGGGATTAAAAGTAGATCACCTGGCAAATCTATTGATTGCACTTAATTCATCCAAATGAGCAACAGCATCTCCGGCCCTAAGGTCTGGCACAAGCAAAGCTCTTCAGATGCACTGGTGCCCCTCACCATTTTGTCTTATAGGATTAGTGAAAGGCGTGTCTTCTAGGCCTTCCCATGTGGAGGATTGTTTTACACAACATACCCACTTTAGCACTGCAATTTCCCTGAACCTTAAAAACCCTTTGTCAACACGAAACCAAGGGATATCAGGCAACTCCAACTCCTTTTCAGTATGCTATGGGGGTCCCTGCAAGTGTCAAGGCCTGCAGAGAAACAAACCTTGAAAGGCAAGAAGGAAAACTCAGTTCAGTCCAACTTAGTTGGTGCTGGTTCCAAGTTCTAGAGCGTCTGACACCAGGTGGTTTATTGTAAGCACATTTAAACATGGTACAATTTTGGAAAAAAGCTTCCTGGTGTAATATAATCCCCGACGCACCGGGAGGCATAATCACACTGACACTCAGCTCAAAGTACATGTGACCATGAAGATGGGTTCTGTTGTTTAAGGGTCTAGGATCTGTGTGGTTTCTGACCCAGATAGCAGAGAGGTCAGCAGGCTTTAAAGGACCTGTGACATCTCCCTTAAGGATGAGTTCTATTGACTGATAAAGTTAACGGGGCAGTGGTGGTGGTATGTCTTTAATCCCAGCACTCTGGGAGGCAGAGCCAGGCGGATCTCTGAGTTTGAGCCTGGTCTACAGAGTGTGTTCCAGGATAGTTAAGGCTACACAGAGAAACCCTGTCCTGAAAACCAAAACCAAACAAACAAACCAAACCCAAAACCAAAAAAGGTCTATGGAGAAAGAGTCTGGGTAAACATTTTGAGGGATTTGGGTGAGGTTTGGTTCTACAGATAGCAAAGGTCACCAAGTCATAACAATATCCACTCCCAGCCTTCTTCATGGAAAGCAGGTATTCATCCCTTCTTTGAGGAGACATCTGTGTGATTAATATTTCCCCAGTGATCTGTGGGCACAAGGACCTTCCTGCTCCCAGCAGATCATCTTTTAACAAATGCTTCAGCCAACCTTTCAAGCAAACTTTGAACATTTTTTTTTAACTGTGCAAGTTTCTGTAGTGTACCTAGATCTCTACTCAGAGGGTCCATTTCAATACAGTCAGCCTGACTCAGTTCTGTGTTCCTTTCGCCATTATCCCCACCCTTAAAATTCATTCCTACACATATTTCCTACTGCTTGAATGAATTAGCAAACTCAGTAAGCTCTTTAGTGGTGTAGCAGACCTCCTTAGGGACTATACTTCCTACCCCTCTAAGAGCCTGCTTAGCCTTTAAATCTGGTTATAGATCTAGAGGTGACTATTGGGGGCCCCGAGGGACAGCAGTATTGTCTTGCTTGGAATTTCTGTCAGAGAATGAAGTATTAATTTTAATTGAAAAGAGACCAAATGGAACCCACCTGATACAGACCTAAAGTGGAAGCAAGGGCTTCTTGACAAAAGAGAAACAGTGCCTTCCACTTGGCTAGCTTTATCCAAGTCTTAATGGATGCCAGAGTTCACATGGATATGTACTTTACTTGAGTTTGTTTCCAGAAAAAAGGCAGACCAGGTTTAACTCAGGATGATCGGACTCTGGGGTGGCCAGATCTGGGAATATAGGTCTCTGATGCTGAGGATGGGGATACAGGCAAGGTTGGATAGGAGCTTCCTGCTCATTACAGGCCTGGTTGTCTAGTGTGGCAACAGGGGCTCCTGTCACGGGGAATGGCTTTTATCAGGTGCAGAAGATGTCCCACTGCCCTTAGACTCCCTGGAACTCTGCAGCCGATGCAGCGCCTCCATCTGCCTCCTCTTTTCCTTGGCCCGGTTGATGGTTGTCCGGAAAAGCTTGCAGAAGAGCTGGATAGCTTGGGGCGAGTCATCGTTGCCAGGGATAGGGTAAGTGATGAGGCATGGGTTGCAGTTGGTGTCCACAATGCCCACTGTGGGGATGTTCATCTTGGCAGCATCCCTCACAGCCACATGGGGTTCAAAGACATTGTTGAGTGTGTGCAGGAAGATGATGAGGTCCGGCAGGCGGACTGTGGGCCCAAAGAGGAGGTGTGCATTAGTCAGCAGACCACCCTTGAAGTAGCGTGTGTGGGCATACTCTCCGCAGTCCTGGGCTGTGTTCTCGATCAAGTGAGAGAACTGCCGATTCCTGCTCACGAACAGGATGATGCCCTTGCGGTAGGCCACGTGAGCGGTGAAGTTCAAGGCCAGCTGAAGGTTCAAGGCTGTCTGTTCCAGGTCGATGATGTCTTGACCCAGGCGGTTCCCAAAGATGTATGGCTCCATAAACCTGCCCCAAAACAAAAAACAAAACAAAAAAAAACAACCCAAGGCGAGTGGAACAGTGTTCACGGAGCTACCCCTTCTCCAACAACCCCCCTCCCCAACACACAGCAATTCAGAATCTTATACGAGGGCACTGCAGGCTGAAACACTATTTACTTTCATCTGCTCCCCACTACACTCTGTCTAGTGAGCGACGGGATGGGGACATAGTGTTGTGCAAGCATTGGTGTGTGGCTCAACCTGTCTACCTTCCCCCATGGAGATTTGAGGGCCAACTGCACATTAAACATGAATTCAGGCATGGCACTGTCTAGTATTGCTCTCTATGGCCACTTCAGTTCTCTACAGCAGGACCTCTCCACTGGGGTGGCTGAAACTCAGGGGTCCCCGGCCCGTAAAGACCCTCAATTTTCACCATGTCTATGAACAGCATCAACACTAGCACGGCACTTGGTGTTGCTGATAACGGTCCCATCGGCCCCCACTTCCAACCCTGACCTGATCCCACCACTCTGCCCACACTGCCTGTGCCAGCTACCTATGCCGGCAACCAGCTTTATGGCCCAGGTGTACTCGGGCCTCGAAGAGGCTCTTCACAGAAAACAGCTCCTTGACATTGAAGAAGTCCGAATGTTGCAGTGGCACATCTAGGATCCTGTTCTGGAGATCTGAAAAGGAAGGGAAGGCACCGTGGCACACCTCCACCAACCAAACACTCAAGAGTCTCTTAGGAGTGGGAACCTCAAAGGTGAGGACGAGGGATGTTAGGAAAGATCTGGAAGACACGGGCACGTTTTTACGGCGCCAAAGGGCTAGAGCCAAGGTTTGAAGTGGACTCTATGTGGGGGAAAGCCTGCTCATCTCTTCCCTTAGTCTCCACATATAAAAGAGAAAGAGACAGGGAACTCACTGACTTCTGACGCATCAAATGCCCCGCCAGGAGACCAGCAAGATCAACAGATCCAATACTGGTCTTCACTGGTCTCGGGAGCTACTAAGCCACGGGAGGGGGGGCATTCTCCCGTCCACCTCCACTTAATACAGATTAGTTCGTTTGGGGATCCCGCAATGACAACCCCTCCACGATTCTGCGCCCCGACCCAGCTCCAGCCGCTGGCCTTTACCGTCGTCGTCCTGGGGCTCGCTGACCACGGGGACTTGGGCTCCCGTCACCGTCCTACCATTCAGCCCCAACGGGCCCGGGGCCGCCTTCTGCAGGAAACCTGGCCAGCGCCACACACCTGCGGGGAGAGAGTCGGTGGGGCCGTGCCCTGACCACATCCCTGTCCTCCTCTCTCGGATCCCAGGGTCCCTCCCGTCTCGGGGGGTCCTGCGCGCTCACCTGCACACAGCAGCCGGGTCAGCACAGCCGGAGAAGGCGCCATGGTTGGCGCGTGGACAGAAACGCCGCGGAGACGCTTCCTGCCAGGCAGAGCGCCTCCTCGGTCGAGAGCGCGGGGTCGCAGCGCCGCCTGCAGGACTGGCGGACCGCCCCGGCTCCCTCTGTGCAAGACCTTGCAGGAGGAATCCACCAGGGCGAGTCAGTGAGGTGGCTGGGGAGTTGTGAGGTGGGACTGAACCAGGACAAGCGGACACTCATCTACAGCGTGTTCCTCCTTGTAAAATTACAGCGTCCTCTCAGAGCTGGTCAGGGGGAGGCGACCCTCTGGTTCAAAGTGGTTTTTTATTGTTTGTTTTTCTGAGATAGGGTTTATCTGTGAATCCTTGGCTGTCCTGGAGCCCTGTAGACCAGGCTGGTCATGAACTCAGAGATCCGCCTGCCTCTGCCTCCCGAGTGCTGGGATTAGAGGCATGCGCCACCACGCCCGGAGCATTTTTTCTTTAAACTTGTTTTAAGTTTATTTATTTTGTGTATGAGTACTTTGCCTACATATATGCACCCTGTGAGTGCCTGGTGCCCGTGGAGATCATAAGGTGTCTGATCCCTAGGCACTGAAGTTAAGGTGTAGGTGCTGAGAGTTGAATCCAGGTTCCCTGCACGAGCAACAAATGCCCTTAACCACTGAGTCATCTCTCCAGCCCCATATTATTTAAAGAATGACAACAACAATGAACCAAAGTCTCTGACTGGCCTGGCCTGGAACTCACAGATATCTGCCTGCCTCTGTCTCCGAGTACTGGAATTATTGATGTGCACTATCACACTATGCCCCAAGTGGCTTTTATTGTTGGTTTTAAAACTTATCATCATCATCATCATCGATACAGGGTCTCACTATGTACCCTTGGCTAGCCTAGAACTCTCTATGTACATCAGTCTGGTCTCGAACTCAGAGATATGCCTCCCGGCATGCACTAGCATCTCATAAATACCTGCACTGCTAGCAAGATCATATTTTAATATTACAATAGTATTTGGCCTAAATTTAGCAACACCTAACATCTAAATGTAGGCTGAGTTGTGGGAAGCATGGGGTGAGAGACTAAGGAGAAGTCCTTGCAAATCCAGTAAAAGACCAGTGAGTGTTTGCTCAGGTAGAGATCGGAAGCACCTGATTCCTGTGTATTTGCTAGTTAAGTCATGGGTTCTAAGGTCTCATTTGCCCAGAATCTGCTTCCTACTGCATTTTGAGATGATACCAGGATGTTCCCAACAGTCGCAGAAAAAGGCCAGCGGAACTGGCTGCAGCATGAAAACTTGGGATTCCTTCGCGTGACAGTCGTAGCTTAGAACGCCTCCTCACCTTTGTTATTCGCCCTCCGGAAGATTCTAGACTTGCCTACAGCTCCAGGGGCAAGCAGTCCACAAAGGACCGCCCCTCCTCCCTGTCAGGTGACATCGTTGCCTAGCAACAGGACGCCCTGCCTCAGCCTTGGCTATTAGTCGGGGGCTACTTTTCTGTGGAGGTCAAATGTCTGAAGAAAGCCCCCAAGAGTGCACGGAGCCGGTGGAGCCCAAGGCTGAGCCCGCCCCAGAGAAGACGAGCGACTACTCCAGCGTGAGCGGGCAGCTCCCAGTCAGGTTCAACAACCCGGGGTGGTTTCGTGGCTACAGGTGAGGACTGGGGTTACCTCCTCCAGCAGGTGACCCTAACTTTGGCCATGTGTGTAAAAACTCCCAAGTGCCTGACCGCTGAGGTGAAAAGAAGCCAGAGGTGGACCCTTGGGCCTTGTGTCACCATTACTATCAGGGTCGTGTACCTTCTGCCTGAGCAACCCCGTGTGGATGGATATAAGGTGTGTGGGGGGGTCTCTCTTCGCTTTTGGAACTCCTCTGAAAGTTGGACACCTCACAGGACAGTGTGGCTCCCTTGCAAACGATGGAAGCCTGCAGGCACGCTACCAAGCCCTTCCCGCAAGCAAGAAGACGGCTTGCTGAGGCCTCAGAGTAAGAAGCATAACTGCGTCCCACCAGTAGCCTCTGTGTCACAGACCACAGCTTCATAAACCACAAACCTTCCTCTGCTCCAGCTGACAGAAACTAGGCGTCTGTAAGGGTTGGGGCTCAGAAGTGTAGGGACTGCTGGGTGACAGAGTCTTGAAGCTGAGATGTAGTTCCCGAGGTAGCTACATGCCTGGCAGTGGCAGTCTGTGTACCAAGGTACCACTGAGGCCCCTAACTCCAGCATTTGCTGGCTAGGTGTTCTGTAGGGGTTTACTTTGGAAAGGTCATGGACAGCAGAGGAGGCCAGGGATCTGCTGGGAGAGAATGGCCACAGTGGAAACCGGGTTGGCATGGTATTGCTGTCTGGGTACATCACCAAAAGAGCTCCATCAATCTGATTCTTTCAGGTTATGACTTGACTGGCTTAGAAGGAGTAAGAAACAGAATGTGTCTGTCTTCTACAGGACCAATGAGGCTGTCTCCATGTACAGGACCAGTAACCAGACCTATGGGAGCAGAGCACCCACGGTGCATGAGATGCCGGTACGTGAAAGCCAGACATGCCAGGATGAGGTGCCATCTAGAAGAACAGAGTTGGGGGAGTAAGAGATTGGGACCCCATTATAAATGTGGAGCACCTTAACTCATGTTAGAACGGGGCAGGGCAGAGAGATGGTAACATACACTTAGGAGCAAAATATATTGTAGAAAGAGAAAAGTCCAAGTAAACCAGCTTCTGCCTTGTCCTTCTTCTGTTCTATAGTCACTTACACCCTCAGACAGGCGTGCACTTCTTCACATGGGCACACACACCTTTACGTGGGCACCCAGGGGCAAACCAATGAAGCCAAGTGTTTTCTGGCATGTTCTGTACGGTGAGATGTGCTTTGTGCATTGGGGTGCAGTTCTGGTCAGAGCTAAGGTTGCAAGATGATGCCACTGCGACCAAAGTCACTCAGATCCAGGGAAATCACCAAAGGAGTCAGGGAGCATCCCCATACCACCAGGGCTCCCGCTTTGGAATGAGGATGTCATTACCCAAACAGCTGCCATTTTTTTTTGGAAGAGCTGGTAGTTGATCATTTAAGTTGTGTCGTCATTCTGCATGACAGAACTCCTGTGAAGAAACTATCCTAAAAGATATTCTGGAATCAGTGTCCCAAGATCAGGGAAAAGGTGTTTCTATGGGAACTAGGTACATGGGTACTGCTGCTTCTGCATTGTTTGTTTGGTTTTTTCTTTTCTTTTCTTTCTTTCTTTCTTTCTTTCTTTCTTTCTTTCTTTCTTTCTTTCTTTCTTTCTTTCTTTCTTTCTTTCTTTTTGATAGGGTTTCTCTGTGTAGCTCCCAGTTTCTGCTTCTGCCTTTAGAAAAGGTCACCGAGAAAATGCTGCTCTGGTCAACAGTGACATTTGACACTCAGATTAGCAGGCAATGGACCACAAGCTGAGGGTATCAGGCAAGTTGGGAGGTGGCTACTCAGTGCTTTTTACAGTCCTGTTCTCTGGGGTTAGCTGTTTAGCTTTCTGATTGAGTACACTGCACTCTGCGAGCAGCTCCTAGTACTATTCTCTGTGCTACTGCAGAGGTGGATATCTGTCTTTACACAGTTGTCAAATGGCACTGAGTGTGCAGGGCCGAGAGGGGGCCCCTGAGTGTGAGCGATGCTGTCAGTTAACCACCAAGGAGCAGTATTGGCTCAGATGCAGGTGCACCTGCAGTACACCGTGCTAACAGTGGGGGCGCTGTGTGCATTGGGATGGGATCCAGACACTGTATTTTATGTTCAGTTTTTCTGGAGATCTCAAACTTGCCTTTTGAAAAATGCTCTGAGCAAGGCGGTAGTGGCGCACACCTTTAATCCTGGCACTTGGGAGGCAGAGGCAGGTGGATTCTCTGTGAGTTCGAGGCCAGCCTGGTCTACAGAGCAAGTTCCAGGACAGCTAGGGCTGTTACACTAAAGAAACCCTGTCTCAAAAAACCAAAATAAATAAATGAAAGAAAGGAAGAAAGAAAGAGAGAGAGAGAGAAAGGGAGAAAGAAAGAAAAAGAAAAGGAAAATGCTGTGAAGTCATTTCTCTTTACATGGCCGAGGTTAGTCAGCCATCTCCCTATCACCTAATGATTCTGTCTAGCTAGGCTGATTCTCACCCTGGTTTCTGTACTCATGGTGGCCTCACCCCTCACCACACTCTCAGCAAGGAGCCTCTGCAGGGCAGCCCCTTCCCACACACTGGGCCAGTGGTGGTTCATGCTCCGGGGTCTTTAAAGCACTTGCCAGAGGATTTTGACTCACAGCCAGGACAGGAACCATTGCTGTAGCTTGGAGGAGTGACCTCGAAGGTCTATGTGTTAAAGGCAGGGTTACTAGTGTGTGCTCCTGGGATGTGGGACTCTGTGGGGGGTTTTCAGGGTGCTGGAGGAACGCCCTTGAGAGGGATCATGGGGTGTAGCCTGGCCTCTCTTTACTCTTCTTCAATGGCTCCTGACAAGCAGTTTGCTTTGGTCACGGTCACCAAGCCAGGGCCAAAGCATCAGAACTGCTCATCCGTGGGACTGAAACTCAGGAGTGAGGCCCAGATATCTATCTACAGATAGATAGATAGATAGATAGATAGATAGATAGATAGATATTCTCTCTCTCTCTTTCTCTCTTTCCCTCCTTTCCTCCCTCCCTACCTCTCATTTTGAGATAGGGTCTGAGAAACAGTCATGACTGTCCTAGAACTCTCTCTATAGACCAGGCTGGCCTCAGACTCACAGAAAACTGCCTCTTGAATGCTGAGATTAAAGGTATGGACTACCATGCCCTCCTAACTTTTTCTCTTACTAAATTAATTAAGTATTTGTTAGAGTGTTGCAACTATACCCACAGAAGAAAAAACTGAATCTTACAGAGGCCTAGTGACCTGCCCAGTGTGGTATGGTTGGCAGGAGTAGACCTTGGTGTGTGTGTGGGGAAGGGTGTCACTCTGGCCTGATCCCCGGTTAATACTTGTTGTCACACCTAGTTGTGGAGGTGTTGCACACGGGTGATCCTGTAACTTCTCTGGCTGTCCGTGTAGTGTGGAAACAAGGCGCTGTTCATTATATTGGACATAGTAAGCACAAACTGGGAAGGTTGGGCAAAAGAGACCATCTTGCCCACTCTGGTTTCTGTGCTTCCTAGCAATAGAGATTATATTTTCTCAGAAACTCTTACTCTTCTTCTGAAATACCAGTCTGGCTGCTTGAGTATTGTCACGCACCATTAACCCTCTTGTTTCACTTCCAGAAAGTATTTTATCCATCTTCAAATAAGTTTTCCAGACAACTTTCAGCTACTGGAATGTTCCAGAGTAATACTTTTAATGTCGGCTTGGAGAAGAGCATAGTGACGGGTCCTGACAATTACATCACTCACTGTGACCGCCTTAACTTTCACCCCAGCTACAATGTCAACAGGCCATCCATCTGCGACTAAGGGAGCCGGATGCCCGTCCCTGGGGGCGGGGTCTCCTGACTCAGTGTGGCTGTAGGGAGCATTGCTGCCCTATACTTGACAAGGGCCAGGTTCTAAAGGCACGGATCTCACTGCTTTCTCAGAAAAGACTTTTCCTTCCCGGAGGAGAAAATATGCTAACAGGGCCATAATGTCTTTCATTCTGTATTTTACACAGGGAAGATGCTGATGGCTGGGTTTTCTATTAAAAAAGTTGTCACAATTTCCGACTTGTCGCATATTTGTCCTGGAGCAGCAGGGAACTGCACATCTTGGAACACAAATCTTGGCCCAAAATGCAGAGTGAGCCAAGGAGTGCCACAAAGTGTCTTTCTTTGAGAGCTGCTGCCATGTGTGTGACTATACTAGGCTAGTGTCTGCACAGACCCTAGAAGGTCCTCAGAGAGTGTGAGGTGCCCCAACTGGTAGTACAAATGTCAGGTGAGCATTCTCCAGTCACAGTGAGGGTCAGGGGAGGGACATATGCCATCCACTAAGGTTGACAATGATAGCCAGTATGATAGTCATTGCTGAGAACTGCGGAGGCTGGAGGTCTCCCATCCAAGTACCATTCAGGTCTAACCTCAGGTCGCTCCCTAGATTGGAAATACTCAGTTTATACAAAGACTCTCTCGGGTCATTTTTTTTTTTAAATTTTTATTTCTAAAGTGTGTGTGCACGCGCGCGTGCATGCGCGTGTGCCTGGGGAGCCCAAAAGAGGATGTCAGATTTCCTGGAGCTACAGGAGGTGTGAACTGTGTCCCATCTGGGTACTGGGACCTGAACCTTTATAAGAGTAGTATGTGGGAGAGGAAGGGAAGGGAGCGGAGAAAAACATAAGCTCAATACAAACAAGAAAAAAGAGTAGTACGTGTTTTCAGCCACTGAGCCATCTCTCCAGCTCTCGTTTTCTTTTCTTTTTGTTCTTCCTGGCAGCAAGCACCTTACCCTGCTAGCCATCTTGTTGATCCAGATTAGTTTTTAAAATACACATGTGCTCCTGCACCTGGGTGTACATATGCAAGGCTGTACTCTGCCATGTGTGTATGTGCGGAGGCCAGAGGTTGACATTAGATGTCTTTCTTTCTTGCTGTCCACTGTGTGTTTTTGGGTCAGGGTCCCTCACTGAACCTGGAGCCTGATGTGTTGGTTAGACTGACTGGCCGGTGAACCCCAGGGACCCGCTAGTATCTGCCCTTTAGTGCCAGGGTTAGACGTGTGTGTCCCCTGCTCCAAGCTCAGGTCCCCGCTGAGTCATCTCTCTTCTCCTGATTTTTTTTTTTTTTAACAGGGTTTCTCTGTGTAACTGTGCTGGTACTCACTTTGTAGACCAGGCTGGCCTTGAACTCACAAAGATCCACACGCCTCTGCCTCCCAAGGGCTGAGATTAAAGATTTGCACCATCACTGCCCAACCTAATAATAATAATAATAATAATTATTATTATTTAAAAAACTTTATTCCCATGTATGAGGTGTTCTTACTACAGGGAATTTGGGAAGTGTTGAGATAAGAAAGAAGAAATCCTTACACACTGTCATTAATTCTTCGTTCACAGAAACTAAATGCCCTCTTTTTTCCTACGGTATTATTAATGCCCAAAGTAAACATTTGGCAACAATCTTAATGTCTAATTTGGAGTGGTAATGCTTTCTAGAAAAAAATTCTGTTGGCTTAATTAAAAGGCTATGAGCCAAGGCTGAAGCCAGAATCTACAGACAGCTCTTCTGAGGTAGAAAACCAGCAGGCTGCGTGTCCAAAACAAACAAACAAACAAAAAAGTTTTGTTTGTTTGTTTGTTTGTTTTGTTGTTTTTTGAGACAGGATTTCTCTGTGTAGCCCTGGCTGTCCTGGAACTCACTCTGTAGACCAAGTTGGCATCAAACACATGTAGATCTTCCTGCCTCTGTCTCCCAGGTGCTGGGACTAAAGGCGTGTGCCACCGCTCCTGGTATTTTTATTAGATTTATTTAGGGATATCAGGAGTGGTGGTACTAGGATGAGACAGAGCTTCGTGAGTTTGAGACTAGCCTGGTCTCTAGAGCCAGTTCTAGGATGTCTACATAGAGACACCCTGTCTCCAAAAAGAATTATTTTTATTTAGAGTCTGGAGAGAGAGCTCATTGGTTAAGGGAACTGGCTACTCCTTCAGAGGACATGGATCAATTCCCAGCACCCACATGGTGAGTCACAATTGTCTGTAACTTCAGCTCTAGGGTCTCTGAGGGCACCTTGTGGTGCACAGACATACATGCAGACAAAAAACATTCATGTATGCATTAGGATTCTCTAGAGTCACAGAAGTTATGGGATGACTCTCTCTAAATATAAAAAGGTGATTCATTGGAATGACTTACAGGCTACAGTCCAACAATGGCTAGCTGTTAATGGAAAGTCCAAGAATCTAGTAGTTGCTCAGTTCCACAAGGCTGGGTGTCTTTTGTGTACACTGGAATCCTGAAGGATTAGGCTCCAATGCCAGTGAAGGAATAGGTATGCTAGCAAGTCGATGGCAAGCAGGCGAAGAACAAAAGCGTTCTTCCATGTCCTTAAATAGGCTTCCAGCAGACGGTGTGGTCCAGATTAGAGGTGGGTCATCCCCCATCAAGATCCTGATCAAAGATGTGTGCCTTCCTACATCAAAGGTCCAGCCAAACTAGAAGTGGATTCACCCACTTTAAACTGAGCAAAAATAATCTCTTGCAGGTGTGTCCTCTATTTCTGGATTGTAGTTCATTCCAGATGTAGTCAAGTTGACAAGAACAACCATCACAACATAAATAAATTTTAAACTTATTATTTGTGTACATGTGCATGCCTTTATGAGTTTGCATGTGCACACAAGTGCAGGTACCTGGAGAGCACAGAAGAGGAGCCCCTTTAGCTGGAGTTACAGGAGGTTGTGAGCCATCATCTGATTTGGGTGTTGGGAACTGAACCTGGGTCCTCAGCAAGAACAGTATTGCTCTTAACTGCTGAGCCATCTCTCCAGTTCCTGAATTAATCAATCTGTGGCTTGTTGAGACAGGGTGTCACTATGTAGCCCAGGCTGGCCCTGACTCACAGAGATTCACCTAACTCTGCCTTCCCAAGTGCTGGGATTAAAGATGTGCACCACCATCTCTTGCGGAAAATAGGTTAACAATCATTAAAAGTATTCTTTAAATGCCACTGGTCTCACTGTATTTAGCCTCTCCCCTTTCCACAAAGCCGAGGATGACCTTGAACTTCTGACTTTTTTTCCACCTCCTGAATGTTGGGATGACAGGCATGCACTACCACACTTTATGTGGTGCTGGGGATCACACTCAGCAGAGCTACATCCTCAGTCCCCCTCTACCTTCTGTTGAAAGAAAAAAAGCCCCAGCGACCAAGTAATGATAAGAAGGAATGGCTTTACAGCAGCTATCCTGAAGAGCGTGGACAATGCCACCATAGGAAGAACCAGAGGCTGAGTGGAGCCCACAGTGACTAAGCTCCTGCCCTGCCATGTGATGAGGCAGACTTGTCTCAGCAACCAGCACATCTGAGAAAAACTGGGCTGGATAGTCCCCACTTCCAAATCCAGGGCTAATATGGAGCCTGGGCCAGAATTGTCGGCTGGCAAACAAAATGTGGGTTGGCACAGGGATCAAGCTTGCCTGCGGGCTGTGTGGGTTTCATTCTGGCACTGCAGTTGGGCACTGAATTGCTTTAATTGGCCATGTCCAATAAAATGCTTTTTCTGGGAGAGCTGATGAGAGTACAAAGGTAGACACCGCATGCTAAATAGAGGAAGTGTCTGGAAAGACAAAAAGCCCAAATACTTCTCATGTAGTCCTCTGACAGTCTTACTCCATTTCCTGTTGGTAGAACAAATTATCTTAGGCTTGTAGTTTATAGAGAATGGAGGTTTATTTGCCTTAGGGTTCTGCAGCCTAGGAATTCCCTATCAAGGACCCGGTATCTCCTGGGCATCTGCAAGGCCCTCACTTTGGATCAGAACATGCAGAGGCAACACATAACAAGGCAGAGCAAGCCGGCCAGATCAGGTTTCTCACAAAACCACTAGTGCCACCACAGGGGCATTTATCCTGTTTCCGGACTGTGGGTGTGATGTGACCACCTGGCCTTGCCTGCTGTGATGGACTGAACCAGAATCAACCCTGACGTTGCTTTTGTCAAGAGCATTTTATCATGTCGTCAAGAGCATTTTGTCACGGGGACAGGACAAGAAACTAAGAGGTGAGTGGACATGTGGGTTTGCTGGCCGTAGCTGATAGATGATGGTACAGCCCTCAACCTAAGGGCACTGTCCTTCCCAGAATTGGGGCAGCTTTTGTTGCATATAGCACAGCAAACTTGGAAGGAAAGCATTACTGCTCCTGGGTTCAGGAGACTGGACCAGTGCAATCCACAGGTAGGGAGCAGGGATGGGACTGAGCTGCTATGTTGTGGGGTGAAGCTCCTTCCCTTTGGTGGTGATGTCATTACCCCATGCAGGCCAGGCTATATTTGTAGACCCCCAAAACAAAGAACAAACTAATCTGTGGATAGCACTTGGTTTATTCATTAGAAAAACAAAAACAAAAACCCAATGGGTTTTACATACAAAACAAACTTTTTGTTTTCAAGGGTTAGAAGCACTCTTTAAATTTTAAAGTGGGAACACAGATAACACAAGGCTGTTTCTCCCAGAAATACATGAACAAATATAATATGCACATGGAATTTATTATATACAGATCAAGATTGTTCAGGGGCAAGACAGAGCCACAGAGCCCTGTGCACATCACAGGTCCAACAAGGCAGACACAGAGGATGGTAGGAGCATCTGCATCTGGGCACAGAAGTGAATTGCAATTAAGACCCAGGTGCATAAAGTAGAAAGCTTAATTCCATGTTAGAAAGTTAGAACACCAACAGAATCAGCCACAAATGAGCCACAGCAACCTAGTATACTAAGCTGCAGAACTCAGGGGTGACAGGGAGATAATCACAACACAGATATAGTCCTCGCATCGGGGGTCCAGCACAACTTCAGCCCCCAGTTGCCTCTGGCACCTCAGCACCAAGGCAGTATCACTCTAACTTCCAGGACCCCAAGCTGCTGTCTGCAGTCTGGCCGCAGCACTGGCCAGTCCCTTCTTTCTTGTGGGTAGAGGCAGGGTTGCAGAAAGCCATGCAGGTTGCTGGTGTTATCATTGGTCATATACAACTGGGCTTTGAGTCCTACAGGGCTGGTGTGGGGAGGGTTTGTCCCCAATGTTCCCAGGGCTGGGGTTCACCATCACAGGTGACTAAGGTGTTCAGGGACTGAGCCATCTCATGGCCTCACTACTCACCCATACATAGATTAAGAACAGGACAGTCAAATGAACACGTGGAATCACCTTTTAGAGCCACAAATAAAAACAAACCTGTAGCTCTTGTACAAAGAGGTTTATATGGATGCTAGGATGGGCAAGCAACTAGATACTGGATGATCTGGGCTCAGGTGAGCTGCAGAGCCAGCAGCCAGATTCCCACACTAGTCAGGGGATGACTGGTCTGCTATCTGCTGGCTGTTGTGCTTTGAACTGTTTTCTAATTACAGGCCATGACTACAGGATGCAGAGACAGCCACTGGCCAGGGACTGGAGTACTTCATGAAGCACCCTTGTCCCAATGGCATCCATACACACCTCAGCTATATTAGCACTTCCAAGGTGGACAGCTGCTGCTGTCTCCAGGCCTGACTATTTACATCAGCAAATGGCCCACAAATCTAGCCTCTGTCTCTGACCCTCCCAGGGACAGTAAGAACCAAGTGTTTGCTCATCTACACACATGCATGGAGACCACAGAGAATCGCAGCTAGGAACACCCTGCAAGACTGAATGACATTTTCAAAAAGTGTTTCTTACACTACTTTAAATAATTTACAAAAAAACCCTACAAAAACCTTATGTACCAGGACACATACATTAAATAAAAACGTCATTTGAGGTTAGTGTACATATTTATACGGGGGGGGGGCTACACAGAACAGAAGGGACCCTTCTTTTTGTTCTTTAATGGTCAGTATCCCCTACCCCAACCCCATGCTGCCGACACACACACACACACACACACACACACACACACACACACACACACACACACACAGATTCTCACAGCTATGGCAAGAGAGCCAGGACATGCCTGTCACAACTTGAGGCCTTTGCTGCTCACTGTGGTGCTGCCTCCATCTTCAACAGAAGTGTCACTGAATTCACTGGCATCACTGCCCAAGGCCTCCTGGTCTTGGTGTTCCCTGTCAACTCTGTGTCGGTATCTCAGGTCTAGGACATTGTCTTCAGAGCCAGAATTCCTCCTGTCCTGCTGTCTCAGGGACCCCTGGGCCTTCAGGCTTGGCCACTGTCCACTGTCCTTCATAAGCAAGTGTGGGCTTCCAAACACAGGGCTGTGACCAGACTGTGTCTCCCTGAAGGCCGAGAATGCTGGACCCTGAAGGGGCAGGCCCAGGCTGGGGAAAAGGCCAGCCTGCTTGCCCCCCCAGGAGACACTCTTCCCGAAGTGGGAGAGCTGGGAAGAGAGGAAAGGCAGGCCCTTCTTGGGGCCCGAGGAGAGGCTGGGTGAGCCCCCAGCCTGTGATGTGGCTCCCTTTCCTTTCTCACCCCCAAAGACCCCTGTCCATAGTGTGCCTTGTCCAGAATTCAGTGCCCATGGGCTGGACAGCCTGTTCTGGTGTGCAAAGTCACTCCAGGGGAGGGTGAGGTCAGTCTGGGGTCCAGGATTGGGGGTCAGCAAGTTCTGACTGCCATAGTTCAGGTGAAATGTCCCCCCAGCACTTCCAGCCTCACTACCCAGTTTGGCACAACTGGGCAGTTGACTGAAAACACTCTCTGCCATGGCAGTCTGGGTTCCCCGTGGGCTCTGGTCTTTGTGAATGCTGGCACTTTTCCTGCTTGGTGGAGACACTTTGACAGAGTTGTTCCTGCTGGTGTTCTTGGGAGGTGCTGGCTCGCTTCGACCCGGGGCAGTGGGAACACGAGTGGCCTGCTCGGCACGGGGAGTGCCCCTCCCAGTCTGGCTTAAGAGGCCCGTTGCCTGTGTCCGAGCTCTCTCTGGGCCTCTCCTTCCTTCTGCCAGCTGAAGGGTTCCCCTGGCTTTTTGGCTCCGTGTGCACACTCCTGGCTGCAGTGTTGTGGTTGGCTCTTTTCTGCAGGGCATCTCTAGCTTGGCAGGGCCCCCTTGAGGTTCTGAGCTGCGTACAGACTCCTTGGCCTTTTCTGCCAAAAACCTTCTGATCTCCAGCTCGATGCTGTCATCACTGTCCACCGAGCTGTCCTCAGACAGGGGGCTGGAGGCAGAAGGGAGGTGGCCGCTGGCTCCTGTGTCCTTAGAGGGAGGAGTCCCTTCTGGGTTCTTCTTCCTGGGAGGCAAGGCCAGGGCAGCATCCTCACCCCCTGTGCCACCCAGCTTCGCCCTCTCGGCCATGCTGCTGAAGATGCTTACTGGGCTTCTCCTGGGGCCATCTTTGTTGTCCCCTCTGCACTTGGACAGACAGCTCCGTAGTGCCTGCTGCCCATGGTCCTTCCAGTCCCCTGGGAGGCTGCTCAGCTTCTCTCCACACCGAGTCTCTGTGGTGCCAAATCTGACCTTCTTACATGTAGCTCGGGGGTCTCGGCACCTCTTCTTGAACTTTCGCTTAGATCTTAACAAGTCCTTGATGGCCATGTCCAGGTCCTCATCACTGTCCAGAGAGCTGCTCTTGTCCTCAGAGCTCTCTTTCTCACCAGCACTCTTCCCCTCAGCTGCTTTCCCGAGACCCCCGTGGCCTTGTGACAGCTGTGCATCACTGAACCCAGCTGTCCTGGAAGGGGCAGACTGGTCCTTGGCCTCAGTCTCCCCTCCCAGGGCCTCTGTGACTTTGCTCTGGCTGGGAGGGTCCCAACCATCATGGCCAGGCTGACCTTTCCCCTGGATGTGGTCATTGTCCTGGACACTTTCTCTACCCTCCCTTATTTTCTTGGGCACTGTAGTGTTGCCTCCACCTCTCCGTTTCCGTTTGCAGCCCAGGGGAAGATCTGGTGTTTTAGCCTTGGGGATGCCAGTCTGGCCACTGGGGCCGGATGGGGACAGTGGGCCCTGGGCTGGCTGTGGACTCCCTACTTGTGCCTTGAGGGCCAAAAATGTCCGGATCTCCTGCTCTATGCTGTCATCACTGTCAACGTTGCTGCTATCACCTTCAGAGCGGGGAGGGGCGGGTGGGAGACAGAAGAGTGGGTTCATGGATGGAGGCCGGTCACTGCCTTCCATGGGGACTGGCAGAATGGTCTTGGAAATGTCCAGGATTGCTTCTGCACACATCAGCTCGGTGGATGTGTCTGCCAGGCATGATGAAGTCTGGTGCACAACTTCGCTCCTGGCAGCAGTGTGTCCTGGAGATACAGAGGCTCTTGCATCCTTTAGGAGCTTAGAGACCGGTTCAGGGTAGAGACCCCCCAGGGTGCTGTCTATAACCTTTGGGGCTGCTAGCTTTTTCTTGCTTGGGGGTCTCCTGTGGGCTTCAGGCAAGGCACTAGACTGAGCACTGCCAGGGCTCTCCTCTTTCAGCTGGGCTCTCAGAGGTGGCTCCCCATTGGCCTCATTCCTGGTTTTCTCTAGCTGGTACAACTGGATAGCTTCCTCGATGCCATCATCACTGCTGGAGTCAGAGGCCTGGTGCACTGGGGCTGAGTTCCTGATGCGCTTGCTGCGCCTGGCAGGCATGCTCCTCCTCACTCCACCCCTGTTCTGTGCAGCCTCTGGTCTGTGGGCAGTTAGCCTTGTATTCACCGGGATCTCAGGCTCTGTGGTGACCTTAGACCGGAAGTTCCTGGGCTGTGTGCTCATCTTTGTTAACCTGGGAGGTTTGCGGAAGATGAACTCCTTACAGGTTCCTATCATAGCTGCCCTGGTTGAGGTCTCTCGGTTCCCTCTATGTCTGGCAGGGCTTCCGTTTAGGTCTGATTTTTTATCCATAGACCCATCACACTTTGGATTTTCATGCTGTCTTTTCTCATTAAGAAACTGTTCTATTTCAGCTTGGATGCTCTGTTCAAAGGAGTCTTCGCTGCTCATGCTTGCTGGGGAGGTGGAGCCCTGGTTTTCACTGGCTCCCACAGGAGCACTGCCTGAGCCAGGAATGATTTGTGAGGAGTATGGGATTGGTAGGGTACAGCTGTGGGCAGGCTCTGGGACACAAGGGGCCCCTTGGGACATAGGCTCAGAAGCCCCACCCTTTGCCTTCAGGTACTCTTGGATAGCCTCCTCGATGTCCCGGTCCACAGAGTCATCACTGTCAGAATCCAGCTCCAAGGGACCCTGTCTCCCAGCTTCATCTTTCTCTAGGGGTTTGCAGTCTGCAACAAGACCACAGGCAGGGAGCTCTGACTGCTCTTTGCACACAGCAGGTTTGGGGGCCAGTCTGGTGTCCCGGCACCTTTCTGCACGTTGGCCTCTCTGTGGGACACGCTCATGGCTCATGCCCAGGGCAGCCTCGTCTCTCTGCAGCGTGCTGATGAGCATCTGTACCCTGGCGCTCACTGAGGCCCTGGAGGTGTCCTCTTTAGACTCTGAGAGGCAGTCGGGAAAGCAGAAGCTCCTGGGCTGGCCGAAGGCCTCCCATCTGGACTGGAGCGCCACCACTGGAGGGGCGTTCATGAGGAACATCCTAGCAGGCAGGCTGGGTGCTGGGAGGCAGGGCTTATGGGTCAGCCCATTTCACATCCTGGGAGCAAAGAAAGCACAGTGAAGGCTATAGCTAAGTGGTTAACAGCAGCACACACCCACACCACCATAAGAGATAACACACCTGGGGCTACAACCTAATGTCTTGTTCGCTGGGGAGGCTCATGCAAGCCCCTCAGGCCTTAGTTTTGCCAGCAGTACTAGGAATTGTAGCATAATTAATAAAAATCCAGGGACAGACACTGGGGTTCAACCTGAAGGTCAGAAAAGCAAAACAGCCAGCCACTAGCTCTTACCTCTACCTCAGTCTGAAATGGGGATCCTGCCTCCAGGAATCCTCAGAACGAGACTGTTTGAGAGCGGTCTCCTTCCATCTTATATTCCTCTCTAGGGCTGGGATTAAAGGTGTGCACTGCCCAGGCTTCTATGGCAAACTAGTGTGGCTCCTGGGATTAAAGGTGCAGTGTCACCACTGCTTGGTCTGTAAGGCTGACCAGTGGGGCTGTTTACTCTCTGATCTTCAGGCAAGATTTATTTATTAAAATACAAATGAAATATCTCTACTAAGAGTCACTTCCATCCTGTAGGTGGAAGACTCAGGAAAAAAAAATGCTTGCAAATTCCTGCAGCCCTTTCCTCTCCCCTCCAGGGCTGCACCTTTTCTGCAAGAGGACGAAAGAGGCGCCGTTTCCCTCCCAGTGTCATCAGAAGCCACAGCAGTCTATAAATGCTCCTCTGTACTTTAAAAAGAAGGACTAACCACATGCCCAGAGAAGTTGGACGTCATGGCTGGATTCTTTCTGGAAATGACCAATGTGCTCTTTAACCAAAGCTGAGCCTTGTGAAGAACTCAAAGAGCACTTTCTCAGGCTTTTTTTCAGAGTTGCCTTCACTACATTGCTGTGTGTGAAAATGTCAAATACGTGACAGATCATTTTCATAGGCTGACATCAAGTTTTGCTAATTAGCATGAAAGCTGTACCAACTTTCTGGCGGTCACAACTAATTGGTGGTCACATCACATGGGTGGATCTGGGTCTAGTAGTAGGCTACGTCTTTTTGGAGGAAAGGTCTGTGTGGCATGTGAACAGATCATGGGTTTATCAGCTCGGATGAGGAGAATGCTGGAAAATAAAGTGACACAAGCCAGGTGTCCACACGTCAGCTAGCCTGGTGTCAGGGACACCAAAGACAAGTTTGCGGAATCACTGCAGAGGAGGCACGTGCAGAGGCACGGGGTCGTCTGGAGAAATACCAGCTGCTCTGCATAGCTCTTGATTCTTCCTGGCTCCTTTGATCACCTTCTGCCTCCCTGAGATTGGACAGCACCTAAAGGCCGAAGGACAGAGACCTGAGCTCCCCTGCGGGAAGACACAGAAGGTTGTCCCCACCCCTAACCCAGGGTGGGATGGTAGGCCTGGCCTGTTGTCGGCCTCACTACGTGTTCTGTCCTCTCCATCATCTGTGTCATCAGGCAAGCCTTTCCGACAGGCCAAGATGTGCTGTATACAGACTGAACTCTCTTCCAAGACAGGTAGGGCTGCCATCTAGACCAAAATCTGCTCAGAGGACAGGCAACTAATGAGAGGTCACTGCAAATGCAACTCATGGGTGATTATCAACATGTGCTTCAAAGGTTAAACTAACCCATAAAACCTATTGCAGTTACTTGAAATTCTCAAGTGTAGGCTGATACTCCACAGGGCTTCAGGGATGAGGCTGCCACTGCTTCTCTTACACTTTGGAGTATCTCCCACCAGCTCTTAAAGTTGGCTGTGAGGGCTGGGCATGTGGTGAATACTTTTAATCCCAGCACTGGGGAGCTGAGGCAAGTGGATCTCTCTGAGTTCCAGGCCAGCTTGGTCTACACATAGTGAGTTCCTGGTCTGCCAGGGCTATATAGTGAGACCAAACTGTATAAATAAATAAATGAATGAATTAACAAATAAATAAAAATAAATAAATAAAAATCAGCTTTATGACTGAAATTATAGAGAACCAGTGACATCTAGTTTAGAAATCAGTGATATCTTAAAATTTTTTTTGTCATGTCATTTTTATGTGTGTGTGTGTGTATGTGTGTGTATACATATGGATGTTTCAAGACAGGATTTTTCTGTGTAACAGCTCTAGCTGTCCTGGAACTAGCTACGTAGACCAGGCTGGCCTTGGTCACTCACAGAAGTCATCTGCATCTGCCTCCTGAGTGCTGGGATTAAAGGCGTGAGCCACCACCAACAGGCTATGATGTGTTGTTAAAACAAACTCAGGAAAGCTTGCCCTGACACCATTTACATTTACTGTAGCTAGTTTACCACTGCTCTGGATGACAGCACAGGGTGGGGAGTGCCTTGCTATACTAGCTACCAGAGCTCACATCCTGGCCATCTACCACAGCCCTACTCTCCAATAACACTGCCTCCCCAAGACAACCCACAGGCACAGGGCAGTGGGAGCTAATGGAGAAAGTGGCTTCGTTCACCGGCTAGGGGACCAACACCTTTCCCGGCTGCAGATGTTGTTGAAGCTCCCAGATCAGTGCGACAGAAATCACAAAACAGGTGCACAGCTCAACTGTGGAGGCTCTGAATCAGCAGGGTGTGGTGGTACGTGCCTGGAATTCCAGGTGAAGGCTGGGGGTGGGGAGGGGGGAACCAAGAGTCCAAGGCTAGCACTGTTTCCTTATCTACTTCAAAGGTAGCAGCTGGGCTATTGAGATCCAGTCTCAACAGACTAGAAACAAAACAAAAGGTGCATCGGGTGGGGATGGGGTAGGTGTGTGTGTGTGTGTTGGGGGTAACAATAATGTCTTAACAAGAGGGCAACCATTACACCAGGTGCAGAGCCGGGGAGATAGATGATTTTATCTCCACTCACCTGTTCACAGCTTATAACGATGGACCCAGAGCTGGGCTTCTCCAACAGTCTTAATGGTTGTTGGTCCAACTACATGGACTATGTCCATCTTGGGAGCTGTCATTCTGGAGAACCATGAACTGTAGAGAGTTAGAAATGTGAGCTGAAGCCAGGTTTGGGGCTTTAAACTGGAGTCTCTGGGAACCAGCTTTCCAGGATGGCTGTGGGTACAATCAGCCCTTGCACCCCAGCCTGGCCTCTGAACTTAAGTTATGGTGCAGAGGGCCCGGCACGCGCCAACTTGAAGTGGGTGTGGGTAAGATTTGGTCCTTAGGAGCCAGATGAGCTGACAAGATTCGGCCCCCTGTAAAACTGTTGTGTCTGCCATCCCCTGTGCGGAGACACTGACTGCTCATCTCGCTGCCTGAGAGGCAGCTGGAGCAGCAGTCTGGTCTTAAGCAGGTTAATGCCAACCCTTCTCCAGGCAGAGGCAGGGCCTCCGGCTGGTCTGTGCCCCAACCTATCCATTCCCGAAGTCATTTTCTGAGATCCCAGGTTTAGGAAATCCGGGGGTCTCGAAGCTGCCAGTGTCAGGACGAGAAGGCAGCCGTGAAGGCCAGGCAGGCCGCGGTGACCCGGAGCCCGCCCCTCACCTGAGCCTCACCTGGGCCCGACCTGCACCCGCTGGCTCTCGAGGAAGGCAGGGTGCAATAACCGCCAGGCACGTGCGGGAGGCGCCTCCCGGGGGCCGCGACCCTGGCCCATGGCAGCGACCAGCCCCAGCCACCGACCCGATCCGGAGCCCGCCCGCCGCGGCCTGCACAGGCGAACCCGGCCCAGCTGCCCGCCTTGCGCCCCGCGTCCCTGGAGGCGCCCGGCCAGGAGCGCGGGGAAACGCCGACACACGCGCCCCGCCCTCCTGGGTCTGGCGCCCGCAGCCACCGCGGACTCCCGCGGGGGACCCCGGGGCCCCGTGCGCCGTGGGAAGCGCGGGAGGGGAGGGCGGGGCCGGCGCGGCGAGGGGCGGGGCGACCCCCCCTCAGGCCCTCCCTCCCGCCACCTACCAGCGGCCGTGGTGGCGGCGGTGGCGGCGGTGGCGGCGGCGGCCGCGCTCCGGAAGCCGTGCCCGGTGGCTGGGCATCATGGGAATGGCACGGCCGAGTTCCGGGGGAGGCGCGCGGCCCGGCCGGACCCCCGCCCGCGAGAGCGCGCCCACCTGCACCGCCAGTGCCTGCTCTCGGACACGCACGGCGCGCGGGAGGAGCGCACGGGCCGGCGCGAAAGCGGCCGCGGAGGCAGCGGGGGTCCGAGCCTGCGCGGGGACCCCCGTCCTCCCACCCGAGCCTGGCGCAGCGCCCGGCGCCGAGAGCGCGCACAGCCCAGGGGTGCTGGAGGTCGCGCGCGTTGGCAAGTTGGCCACGGCGAGGGGCGTGGCCGTGGACAGCAGAAGGAGGGCCGTCGGACCGTCACACCCTCCTTAAGCTGGCTTTTGCTGGTACAGATCCAGTGCTCCCCTCCCCCCGAGTACTTGGCATATGCCTACCCCTGCCCTCCTCATCCTCAAGCCAGCAGAGGTGTGCTTCCCTGCCTGCGGTTTGCAGCCAGCTCGGGATTGCGTTTAGCTCGCCTGCGCTGGACACCTCGGACTTTCTGCCAGGGTCCTCCGTGTCGCCCATGCCTTCTGGAGTGCCCAAGTCCTTTAACTTTGCAGAATGCTTCTATATGTCTGTACCCAATGTCCTCTACCCCGACCTTAGTGAGATCTTATACTACACCAAGAGATAAGGACCCTGAGGCTGAGGAGATGATAAACACTAGGGGTCATGCAGGGTGACCTGCTGCACATTCACAGAAGTGGCCTGGTGGAACAGGTGGGGTAGGACTGGCTTCGACCAACAAAATCAGGGTTATAGAGTGGAATTCCTTGGCTCTGTGGTACATTCTGACCACATGACTTGGAAATCTTCCTGGTTTTCTTTTGCTTTTTAGACAAGTATGTAGATACTGTGTTGATGACAATGTCAGGGAGCAAGCCAGCCCCATCCTGGTCCCTAGGCACCCACCCTATGTGATGGGGCAGATGAAATGAGTGAGTGCCAGGATTGGACTGGAGAAAAACGTAGAGACTTTGTTCCAGAGAAGGGCTTCTTCCCCGTCCCCTCACCCCTCCCTTCAACATCCCTCTCTGGTTTTGTTTTTATTTTTGAGATAGGGTCTCCTGTAGCCTAGGCTAGTTTTGAACTTCTAATCCTCATGCCTCTATCTCCCTGGCACTGGGATTACAAATAAATGCAGCCATGCCTTGTAGCACGATTAATAAAAATCCAGAGACAGATACTAGGGTTCAACCTGAAGGTCAGAAAAGCAAACCAAGCCAGCCACAGCCTCTTACCTCTACCTGCCTCCAGGAATCTCAGGATGAGACTGTGTCTGAGAGCTGTCCCCTCCTGTCTTATATTTCTCTGTAGGCTGGGATTAAAGGCGGGCACCACTACTGGCCAGTTTCTATGGCAAACTAGTGTGGAGACTGGGATTAAAGGCATGTGTCACCACTGCCTGGTCTGTAAGGTTGACCAGTGCGGCTGTTTTACTCTCTGAATTTCAGGCTTTATTTATTAAAATACAAATGAAATGTCACTACAATGCCTAGCACCAAAAAGGTATTTCTAAGCTTGGGGAATTGGGGTGGAGATGGAGGTCAAGAAACACACAAAGGCATTTTAATGCTTCCGTGACTGGGATTTTTCCTTTTTTTCCCCCTATTTGTTTCGTTCTTTTAAAGATTCATTCATTTTATTTTATGTGTATGAATGTTTTGCCTGCATGGATGTATGTGTACGGTGTGTGTGCAGTTTTATCTTGTAGTTTTGGTTTTTTCCAGGTAACAGAGGTAAGAATAGGGTCTAGACATTGCATGTGGAGGCCTCTGGGCAGCTCTGGGGCCTGTGGTGTCCAGTATACCTCTTGAAGCCTCCTCTTGGCTCCTGACAAGGGATCAGAGACTTGGGACTTCAACATTTTTAAAATTACATTTATTTCTTTGATTATTTATTTATTTGGTGCCCACACTCTCTGTGCATGTGTGTATATGTGCATGGCTACATGCTATAGTGTGGATATGGAGGTCAGAGGGCAACTTGAGTGAGTCAGTTCTTTCCTTCCACTACACAGAACCCGGGACTGAACTCAGGTCATTAGGGCTGGTGTCAAGTGCCTTTACCCACTGAGCTCTTTTGCCTGTTCCTTTTGGAACCTTCTTTTGGTCATTATGCATATAGAAAGACAGGGACTTGGCTGAAGCCCTAATGTCCTTCGTTAGAGTCTACCTACCTTTATGGAAAGAACAACTTTCGAAGAACTCACATGGAAGTAGTTACCACTGACTCCGCCCATATCCGAGAAAATGTGACAGTCTTTGACTCATGGAGTATGGGCATCCCAGACCCTGTTTGTGAGGACAAATTAGATCCATATTAGAGAGGCTGCCTAGCTGTGTGTGTGTCACAAGTCAGGCTCACATTCAAGCTGTGTGAGTCTTTGAGGTGTTGATGTCGTCCTGAAGTTAGGCCCACAGCACTGACAGGTGTACTGCACTGCCCAGGTGTGCTGCCCTGCCCAGGTGTGCTGCCCTGACCAGGTGTGCTGCACTGCCCAGGTGTGCTGCCCTGACCAGGTGTGCTGCCCTGCCCAGGTGTGCTGCACTGTCCAGGACTGCAGCACTGTCCAGGCATTCTTCACTGTCCAGGAGTGCAGCACTGACCAGGTGTTTTGCACTGACCAGGTGTGCTGCACTGTCCAGGTGTGCTGCACTGTCCAGGTATACTGCACTGACCAGGTATGCTGCACTGTCCAGGTGTACTGCACTGACCAGGTATGCTGCACTGTCCAGGTGTGCTGCACTGTCCAGGTGTGCTGCACTGTCCAGGTGTACTGCACTGACAAGGTATGCTGCACTGTCCAGGTGTGCTGCACTGTCCAGGTGTACTGCACTGCCCAGGCGTACTGCACTGTCCAGGACTGCAGCACTGACCAGGTGTACAGAGCTGTCCAGGTGTACTGCACTGTCCAGGTGTACTGCACTGCCCAGGTGTACTGCACTGTACAGGACCACAGCACTGACCAAGCATACAGCACTGACTGACCAAGCACACAGCATTGACCAAGCACACAGCACTGCCCAGGACCGTAGCACCCACCAAGTGCACAGTACTGGCCAAATGCACAGCTGCAAAGGCTGTTCTTTGCTTGTCAGTGTAAATATCCTTAAGAGATGACTGATGGGAAGAAAGTGGAAAAACTTGGTATTCACTCTGACTGCAGTGACTCTTCTCTGAAGGAGAAGGTTTGTCTTGAGCCCTGACAGGATGGGAGGCTTCAGGGTCACAGTCATGTGCAAAAACTGTGTGGCAGAAAAAGGGAAGCATCATCCCATGTCCTGGAGAGCAAGGTGGATGCGGGAGATCCACACCTGCCTGGTGGTGCAGTCTGCTCTGAATGGCGAGATGGGTTCTGGACAGTGTCCTGCAGTGGAGAGTGGGATGAGAGGGGACGTGTTAGTGTTTGCATTGTCTTTTACACTCTATGAACTCTTAAAATTGTGAGCTGTGATCTCATATCTAATAACTTAAATGATGAAATATTTAATACAAGTATATCTCCCTATCCCCGAGATAGGGTTCTCAGTTCTTGGCTGTCCTGGAACTCACTCTGTAGACCAGGCTGGCCTCTAACTCAGAGATTCTCTTGCTTCTGCCTCCCATGTATTGGATCAAAGATGTGTGCCACCACTGCCCAACAGAAAGTACATTTTATGCATGCAAGATGGGCATGGTGGCTCATACTAGCATTTGAGAAACTAAGGCTCATTCAAGGCCCAGGCCATCCTGGGCCGCATAGCAAGACCATTTTCAAATAAATACTATTCATGCTCTCAATATTTATTTTGCACAAGTGTGTGGTATGTATCTGTATGCATGTTCTCATAGGCACATGAGCGTGTAGGTGTGTGGATATGTGTGTTGAGGCCAGAGGTTTACATCTGGCATCTACACTGAACCTTCTCATTCAACCCACCTACTTAGCTAGTTTAGGTAGCAGGTTTGCTCCTGGATCCCTCTGTCTCCAGCTCCCAAGTGCTGAGATTACAGTGGGCTTGCACATCCACTTGGCTTTTCCGTGCATGCTGGAGACCCAAGTGACAGTCATCATGATTGCAGCTAACAGCTTTTCCATTGAGACAGTTCTCCATCGCCACACCCCATCTGTTTGTGTGAATGTGCCACAGCGTGAAAGTTGAGGTCAGAGGACAACTTTCAGGGGCTGGTTCTCTTCTTGCACCATGTGGGTTCAGAGACGGAACTCAGGGGGTCGGGTTCAGCTGTATGTGCTCTTACCTGCTGAGCCTTGCCCACCCCTTTCTCCTGACAGTCGCGAGGTGAGTAGCTCTGTTCTGCCATGCTGTTCCTCGACAATGTTCTACCCCATCACAGACACGCAATCATGGAACCAGTGGATCCTGAATCCAAATCTCTGGAACGGAAATGATAACAGTCTGTATGTGGGCTGTAATTTGAAAAGCACCCGACATTATCTCAAGTTGGTGTGTTAAAACATGACAGAAAAAAGACCCAAAACAGCTATGCCAGTCATGAGTTCATCTATACCGGAGGCATTTAAGCTGCAGCAGCAGCAACAAATCAAGAGTGATTGTTTTTTCTCTGTGTTTAGTAATTTTTGTGAACAGCATTACGTCCATAAACAGAAAAAATACTTTATTTTCAGTTAAGAAATGTTAAAGGAGATGGGTGAGGTGTTGTACATCTTTAATCCCAGTGTTTGGGAAGTCAAAGCAGTTGGATCTCTGGGAGTTTAAGGTCAGCCTAGTTTACATAATGAGTTCCAGGACAACCAGAGCTACATAGTGAGATCTCAAAGAAAAAAAAAAAGGAAGGTTTTTGCTTATTTATGTGTGCATGTGTATGAGTATGTGAACATGTGTGCAGTCCTGGCAGAGGCCAGAAGAGGGCGTCGGATCTTCCAGACCCAGGTTACCAGCAGTTGTAAGTCACCTGAGGGTGCTGGGAGTCGAACTCTAGTTCTCTTAACTACTGAGCCGTCTCTCCATTCCCTCTTTTAATTAAAAACAATTACATTTATTTATGCAGGCAGATCACTGCGTTCCAGTCCAGCTAGGGCTACATACTGAGATACTGTCTCAAAAAAAAAATCATGTTTGTTTATTTGTTTATTTATTTTGTGGATATCAGAAGAAAACTTTTGAGAGTCAGTTCTCAGGAAACAAAAAAGAAAAATAAAAATAAGAAGGAATTTTCTTCTTTGACCTTGTAGGTCTCAAGTCATCAGGCTTGGTGGCAAGTGCCCCACCTGCTGAACCATCTTGCCTGCTCTGGGAAAAAAACGTTTTAGAGAAAAATCAATTGACTGTCCTGTTTACATATTTCTTAATTTTTACTTATTTGCTTATTTATTTGAATAGAGTCTCACTGTATAGCCCTGGCCTGGAACTCACTATGTCAACCAGGCTGGCCTTGGACTTTACCATAACACTCTTGCTTCTGCCTCCAGGTGCTAGAATTACAGGTGTAGCATGAATAAAAGAATGAGAGACAGATATTGGGGTTCAACCCAAAGGTCAGAAAAGCAAAGCAGCCAGCCACCGGCTCTTACCTCTATCTCAGACTGAAGATGGGCACTCTTGCCTCCATGCATCCTCAGAATGAGACTGAGCTGAGACCCGTCTCCTCCTGTTTGACACTCCTCTCTAGTGCTGGGATTAAAGGCGTGCACCATCACCACCCGGCTAACTAGTGTGGCTGCTGGGATTAAAGGTGTGTGCAACCACTGCCTGGCCTGTGTGGCTGACTAGTGTGGCTGCTTTGTACTGATCTTCAGGCAGGCTTTGTTTATTAAAACACAAATAATAGACCACTATATACAGGTGCTCCATGATGCACAGCCTGTATTTCTGTAGTCTTTTAAAAGGTTTTGCAAAGAAATACTTTTCCTATTAACTTTTATTTAGCTCTTTCAAGTACTTAGTAAACAATTCTGCAGCTATGAAAAAAGTAGTCATGCATACAGATGCATCCACTTATGAATCACAACTTGGTAGGTGTGCCTCTTGTTTTTTCCAAGGCCACAAAAGGGACCATGTAATCGGAGCCTGTTTTTTCGTTTTCTGGGCACCCAGACCCGAATAATCACACAGAAATTATATTAATTACAACACTGTTTGGCCTATTAGCTCAGGATTCTTATTAACTAACTCTTACATCTTATATTAACCCATTTCTATTATTTTATATTTTATCACGAGGCTTGTCGTCTGTTACCTCTTGCTTCTCGGGCGGCTAAATGGCGTCTGCCTGACTCCACCTTCTTTCTCTCTGCATTCAGTTTAGTTTTCCCACCTACCTATATTCTGTCCTGCCATAGGCCAAAGTAGCTTCTTTATTAACCAATGGTAATAAAACATATTTATAGCATATGGAGGGGAATCCCATATCAGGACCAGCCTGGTTGGAGATACTCCTCATCAACTGGATTCATTTTGAAAATTCTGTTCTTTATGCAATGTGTGTGTGTGCTTTAAGAATGGGTTTCATCGAGCCCAGGTTAGCCTTTACGGCTGTTATGTATTGCTTTTTAGCATCTTAGTTAAGATCAAGTATAATACCAAATTTGCTATGTAGCAAAGGATGGCTTTGCATATCTGATCCCCCTGCCCCCACTTCCCAAGCACTGGGACTACAGGTGTGCACCACCACACCTGGCTGGAAATTCTATTTCTGCAAAATAATTTTTTAGTTGTTTCGGTTTTATTTATGCATATGTGTGTGTATGTGTACTTGCATGTGGAAGCCAGAGGACAAACTCAGGAATGTCCTCCACCCCTTTTGAGATAGGATCTCTAATTGGCCTAGAAGCTTACCAATTAGGATAGGCTGGCCAGTGAACCCTATGGATGGATCCTCCTGTCTCTACCTCCTCAGGTCAGTGAGCCCTAGAGATCCTCCTGTCTACCTCCTCAGTACTTGAATTACAAGTGTGTCTTGCCATTAAAAAAATAGATTTATTGTTTTGAATTATTTTATGTGTATGGGTGTTTTGCCTGCTTGTATTATGTCTGTGCACCACATGTGTGCAGTGTCTGGGGAGGCCAGGAGAGGGCACTGGATCCTTTGGAACTGGAGTTATAGATAGATATGAACCACCATGTGGGTGCTGAGAATTAAATCCATGTGGAATGCCTCTGGAAGAGCAACCGATGCTAACAGCCACCATCTCCCCAGTCTGATGCTCTGCTTTTTTTGATGTGGGTCCTGGGACTAGAACTCAGGTCCTTGTGCTTGCAAGGCAAGCATTTTACTTACTGAGCCATCTCCCTAAATTGCAGAACATTTTCTTTTTTTCTCTTTTCTTTTCTTTTCTCCTTCTTCAGAACCTTTGCTTAGAAAGGACTTTGAAGGCCTTTGGTTGGTTTTATTTCTTGAGTACTGGGATTTTGGAATTTTTTTAGGTCAGCATTTTACCCAATCCATTACTTATAATTTCAGGAGACAACTTGACTTTCAGATGTCTGTAAGTAGCATTTCAAGCTTCTAAAGAAAGCAAGATTCCCGAGGAAGAGCTATTCAGGTGAGCAGCATTCAGCACCCAGCGAGAAGCAGGACACTGCATCTAAGAGTAATTCAAGGGTTGTGTTCTTTCCCAGCTGGGGTGTGGGAGGATTATTTTCTCATTGACTCTTTGAAGAAAATAAATTGAATGAAGGCCCTGCTGCACCTTCTCCTTCAAAAAATATTTAAAATGTTTTATTTTCTGTGCATATGTGTGTGTCTGTATTTGCATGTGAGTGCAGATGCCCTCAGAGGCCAGGAAAGCCATCAGATCCCTTGGAGCTGGAGCTATGGGCAGGCATGAGCTGCCGATGTGGGTGCGGGGAATTGAACTAGGGTCTTCTGGAAGAATGGCAAGCCCTTCTTAGCCACTGATCATCTCTCCTTGCTTCTCATTAACTCCTTTTTGTGAAGCTTGGCTCTTTCCCCTCACAACTAGGCTTATGAGACCTGGGTGTGGGTGACCCAGGGGAGCCAGAGGGATCAGAATAGGGACCGGTGGTCCCTCTTTGAAGGCATGAGAACTTGTGCAGGGCAGAAAATGTGATGAAGGTCAGAAGAATGGTATTTCTCAGACCAAGAAAACCTCTGGAATAGGAGTGCCGTATAACACAGGGTAGAAGGAAACGTGAGGGATTGGATATGAGCTCCCTCAGGCAAAAGTGAGCAGGCATACTGCCCTGTTATCATTCTGACACCATAGAGGCCTCAACTGAAGATGCCTGGCACCCCAGAGCTGTGGCAGCCCCTCACAGAGGCCCCACTGAGGTTACTGGGCCTTACATCACACACAGTGACCCTTTTCCCAGGACTGTCGGAGTGGGACAGTCCCAAGTGTGTGCTGGCATCAGTGACAGGCTAAGCTCTGACCACCAAGGACTCCTGAGGCTTGGAGGGGGCCTGGGCATCTGGTCTCTGTCTCCCACTACCCTCCCAGCCTTGTGAAGCAGACGCCGCCGGATCTCTGACTTCCGAGTTTCTGGCAGGAGCTGGCGCGCTCTCTATTTTAGGCAAAGATTTTGTTAATTTTGTAGAACTCTGAGGCACGTTGCTGAAACTACGTGCAGAGGAAGAGGCTGTGGAAAATGTGTCAGGCCTTCTAAGATTGTATGACTTACGCACAAAAACCCAAAATAGAATTTTAACCGGCAGGATTATGCCGATGGCAGATGCGATGGAGGAAAAGTTCCCACAGGCATGCTTCCCCGCTCACGGAGAGAGCAAGGTGCAGAGGGGAGCAGAAAGTTCCGCACTTCCCCCAAGCCCTGCATGACCATTATCCTAGTTCTACGCTCCTTCAAGAGAAAGAAGATTGCGAAAGGCACTATTTTTGTGTGGGGGGAAAACAAGACAAAAATCTTATATCCTGAAACGCAGGATGGTAAAGTAACTCTTTAAAGTTTGCAGCGATTAGTTTGAGGTCAATGAAGGAGGCGGAGGGCTGTACTCTGCAATTCTTGCAGGGCCATTCCAGAGCAGATGCATCTGAAGCTGGCTTGGCTCGTTTTCTGTTACTATAAGACAGTATCTGGTATGAAGGAATGAAAGAAACTCAAAGCTCTGGAAGCTGGGAAACCTGAGAGCATCCAGTGAGAGTCTTCCTGTCCTTCTGTAACATGGTACAGAGATTTTATGCAAGCCAAGCAAGTGGGCCAGCCTGGGTCTCCCTTCCTTCCATTTTTCTCTTTTCTTTTCATTTCTCTTTTCTTACTTCCCTTTTCTTTCCAGCCTCCCTAGCTTTGTTTCTTGAGACTGAGTTTTCTGTTGTCCAGCCTGGTTTCCACTCCATGTAGCTGAGACAGGCCTGGGACTCCTCTTCCTGCCTTTACTCCCTGATTGCTGGGATTACAGGTGTGCACCACTACACCCTGTTGTGGAATATTAATTTAAGATGTGTTACATTTGTTTATGCTGTGGAACATTAGTTTAATGATGCAAAGATGTGTTGTATTCTTCTATTTTGCATTTAACTCTGTGAAGCTGTGCTACTTTTCTTGTCTAAAACACCTAATTGGTCTAATAAAGAGCTGAATGGCCAATGGTGAGGCAGGAGGAAGGATAGGTGGGGCTGTCAGACAGAGAGAATAAAAGGAAGAGCAAGAGAAAAAGAAAGATGACTTCAGGGGCCAGCCATTCAGCTACACAGCAAGCCATGGAGAAAGAAGAAAGGTATACAGAACTAGAGAAAGATAAAAAGAGGCAGAAGATAGATGGTAAAACTTAAGAAAAGCCGGCTAGAAACAAATCAAGCTAAGGCTGGGCATTCATAAGAAAGAATAAGCCTCTAATTATTTGTTTGGGAGCTGGGTGGTGGGTCCCCCAAAATAGCAAGGAGAAAAGAGTAAAAAAGAACCAACAGCAACATGTAGTTGTTTTTAGGTCTTGCTCCATTGTGTTTTGTGTCCTTTCCTAAGGGCACAAATACTGATAGTATTTGTAGTCTTTGTCATCAAGGAGAGAAGTGGACAGGGATATGGTGCAAACTCTCTAAAATAAAAATGTTCTTGCTCTTAGTTGGGTGGTGGTGGCATATGCCTTTAATCCTAGCACTTGGAAGGCAGAAGCAGGCAGGTCTATGTGCGTTTGAGGCCAATCTGGTCTATAGGGCGAGTTCCAGGACAAGTTTCAAAGTTACACAAAAAAACCCTGTCTCGACAAAAAACAAAACAAAACAAAACAAAACTCTTGCACTTAAGACAGAATGTCCTGGCCCAGTCTGCTGCCTAAGCCCAGGGAGTGTTGGGAATGTTGTATCTCTGTTCTCATCCACTCTCGTTCTGGCCCTAGCCACCCTCTACCCTTGACCTGTTGAAGAAGCAGCTGCTTCATCTTAAATTGCAAAGCAGAAATCTGGGCCTTTGAAAGCGACGCCAAAGGAGAAGCCAGTTTCATAGCTGATGCTTGCTCTGGGATCCCTTGACCTGGCCTAGCTGGAGACAGCACAGCTTTGTTCAAACTTCTCTAATAGATTCTCTGCCCCCTGCCCCATAGTTTTCTCTACCGACACAGTAGCAAGATCAAGACGACATGAAGATGTATAACAACAGGTTTATTTGAGCAAAGCATCTCCCAAGCGAGTTCTCCAGTCCCAGAGATTGAGGCCAGAGAAGCTGTACCCCCGAATTAAAGCAGGGAGACTTTATAGGTTGTAGGTGAGGGGT
Source organism: Ondatra zibethicus (assembly GCA_004026605.1). Lineage (NCBI taxonomy): Eukaryota > Metazoa > Chordata > Mammalia > Rodentia > Cricetidae > Ondatra > Ondatra zibethicus. The sequence goes on along the minus strand of PVIU01005683.1, from coordinate 50,980 downwards.
GATGACGTGTCTGCCACAAGCTGGGTTTGTGCCCAAGTATGGTCAAAAGCTGAGTGCAGGGACTTGGGCAGAGGCAATTTCAGGGAAGGAAGCCTCAGTGGCCACCAAGAAAGCAGAACTGGGCTTTTTGGTGCCTTTACTTTCTTGGGAGACTCTGAGTGGGTGGGGTTTGGAGAGAGACAGGAATAGGGCTTTCCGGATCATGCAGGGCTGAGCTGGAGGTTCCAACATCTTCTGTTGAGGAGCCAGAGAAAAAGAGCTCTTCTTGCTGTGTGTGTCCAGTTTCCTCCTCTTCTCAACCCTCCTTCCTCTCTTGCTCTCCCTCCTCCTCCTCTCTTCTCCCTCCTTTCTCTTCTTGTCACCTCACCCTGTTTTGAGATGATCTCACCATACACCGAGGTATTCTCAACCTCCTGTCTATCTCCCAAGGGCTGAGTTTAAGACTGTAAACCACTAGGGTGGGTGTGGTGGCAAGTGCTTTTAATCCCTTTAAGCTCTTGGGGGGCAGAGGCAGGCAGACCTCAAGGCCAATCAGGTCTACAAAGTGAGAGCCAGGCCAACCAGGTCTACACAGAGAAACCCTGTCTTGGGGGTGGGGAAGAGTGCACACCACTCCACCTGGCTCTGCTGGAGTTTTTTTTTTTTTTTTTTTTTTTTTTTTTTTTTTTTTTTTTTTTTTTTTTTTTTTTTTTTTTTTTTTTTTTTTTTTTTTTTTTTTTTTTTTTTTAGCGGGTAACTGGCCTGGCTATTTGTGTTCCAGGTTGATAGAGAATCGAGGGAAGAATCTCTGTGACAGACAGAGGAGGGACGGCTTAGAGAATATTTTGGAGAATCCAGAGCTGACAGAGTCAAAGGCCTTGGTCTTTAAAGCTCAATGAAGGAGTAACAGACATTTGCAACAGAGTCAAGGCTGTGGCCCAAGACCAAGGGCACACAGGGAGTCCTTATAATGAAGGAGCTAACAGACGTTTGCAACAGAGTCAAGGCTGTGGCCCAAGGCCAAGGGTACCCAGGAAGTTCTCATTGCACAGGTTCAGCATTTCTGGTGGTTCTTGCTGCTTGTCCTTCTGAAGGGCAAGTGCAGCTGCTGGGACTCCAAGGGTCTTCCTTGGTTGTGGAGCCCACGCTCCTGGGAGGATGCTGAGAAAATGAGGAAGAGCCAAGACTTTAGTGTGGAGGGGAGGTGTCTTTCTGGGGAATGTGTAAAGGCCATACTGAAGCCAGGCTGCCTCTGCCAGGGACAGGCACTTTGGGTTGCCTGCATATGCTGGTGGCAGAGAGAATATTCCAGATGCCCACCCTGAGCCCAAGACGATTCTGCTTTAATAAAAATTGTAAAAATGTTGACAGTTCACTGCAGCATCTACCACTAAAACCTCAGTTTTCTAACCCACAGAAGTGAAGACTCAAACGACAGAATACTATGGACTCAAAGATCTTGATTACAGGGGCTGGGGGAGGTTTTTTTAAATTTTAATTTATTTTATTTTATTTTTGACACAGGGTTTCTCTGCTGTCCTGGACCTTCCTGGGATTAAAGGCATGCACCACCACACCGGGCTAAGGGAGTGGGGCGTGTTTAAAGCATCAGAGTTCCTCAGATCTGGAGTTGGTTCTCCCGTCTGTAGCCATCCAGGATGGAGGGCTCATCTCTGTTAGGTCCAAAGGAAACTCCAGTTCCCAAAACTCCAAAAGGCACTTCAAATATCCAGATGTAGGTTCCACCTGGACTATCGGAGAATTGCTGGCAGTTAGAGAAAAGCCAGCATTCTTCAGGAACCAAGGAGATCATTTCACTATCACTGGCAGCAGGGACAAATGGCTATCTGTGATGTCTGTTAGCATACCAAAGCTCACGCTGGCCTCAAGTTCCCTGGGGTCATGAGTACTTATTACTCGTTGTAGAGCCACCCTCCAAACTTTCTTGGTCCTCTGTCTTCATCTCTTGTCACAGCCCCCCCGCCCCCCCAATGACCAGGTCCTGTCTATAGGCCCTATGTTTTCTCTATTCTCTACACCCTACTGTCCTCTCTCTCCCAGACAGCCCTGGCTGTGTCCAGTCTCCTTCTCTCTCCTCTCTGTTCTGGACTCCTACAGATGCCTCTGGCGTTCCTCTACCTCATATTTACAATAAGAACCCCTCCTCCACAACCACACTATAGAGAGGTCATGTTGTCAGTTTGTACATCTGGTACTGAAACCCTCAGTTTATACAGCTGGTGTTGAAAACCTCCAGGTGGACCAGAAATGGACCCCTTTCCAAGGGGCTTGGCCTCTGCTAACTTAGCCAGGCAGCCGGGCTGACTCTTCCTAAGGTATGTGTGGACCATTTGTTTCTGCTGGCTTCTGCCACCCACCATATTCGACTCCAGATTTCAGAGGAGGCCTGAAGAGCTGCTTCCCCGCTTCACCTGCCATGCTGCTTTACTGTGATTCTGGGCATCTCCGGCTCTCTGGCTCCTGGAGTCTGCTACCCCCCTATGGGCGCCCATCAAGTGGAAAGGCCCTGTCTCTCCCTCCACCTGCTCTCATCCCAGAGCTGCCTACTTTGTCTCTGTTGGAGCCCTACAACAACTACAAAGTCACACCAGTGCGCTGGGAAGCTCCTCTGTGCTGCCTCCCTCCCCCATTACTTGGGGAGGGATGCCTCTCCTCTGTGATTTGCAACATTTCTCTTTGACAAGTCTCTCTGTCTGGGTCTGCTTAGAGACGTCTCAGAAATTCTTGTCACCAGGACACTGTTAGTTTTTCTACACTTTATACTCTTTGGCTTTGTGGGGGAGCCCACCACCCAACTCCCAAATAAATCACCTGGAGGCTTGTTATTACAAATACCTGGCTTTAGCGTGCCTTATTTCTTGTCAGCTTTTCTTAAATTACCCCATCTATCTTTGGCCTCGGGGCTTTTTACCATTTTCTTACTTCTGTGTATCTTACTTTCACTCTTATTCCATGGCTGGCTAACTGGCCCCTAATTGCCTCCTCTCCTTGTTCTCTTGTTCCTTTTTCTCTCCTCCCAGATTTCTTCTATTTATTCTCTCTGCCTGCCAGCCCTGTCTGCTTATCCTTTCTCCTGCCTCGCTATTGGCTGTTCAGCTCTTTATTAGGGCCATTAGGTGTTTTAGACAGACACAGTAACACAGCTTCACAGAGTTAAACAAATACAACGTAAGTAAAAGTCACACACCTGAAAATAATACTCCCCAACAGGACACTTGCTCTTCTCTCTCACCTCTTTCTCCTCCCCACATGTTCTCAGCCCCCTCCTCGAGTTTGCTGTCTTCTTGCCCATGCCATTACTGGACTCCACTGCTCCCAGCTCCCTCCTGGAGCCACTGCCCCCTAGCTGCCTGCTCTGACTCTGTCTTCCGAGCCTTGCTGGAGCCTGCTGTTTAAGCCCCCAGGTTCATCAGACAGCTTCCCTGGGCCTCTACCCAGAATCCTCCCTCTAGTGGAGTTTCCTCCTCCTGTAATCTCTTTTCCTCCTTAGGGATTCCATTAAGTCTAGATGTTTTATTGCAAAAGGCTTGGCCACAGCACAGCTCAATGGCCACAAAATAGCACATTTGATTTTCAAATTCTTGCAGATTGTAATAACTTCTGCCACTTCACAAGCAAAAGGTCCCAAAGTCTCTTCTCTCCCTGCAATTTTTCTGCTCTCTCCTCTCAAAATCTCTTAAGATCATTGGTTAAATCCTCTTTATCTCAAGATAAAGTTAAAATCTGTAAAACCTGTAACAAAAAGTTAGTTTAAAATTTGGAAAGAAGCTGGGCGGTGGCGGTGGCAGTGGTGGTTGGTGGCGCATGCCTTTAATCCCAGCACTGGGGAGACAGAGGCAGGCGGATCTCCATTAGTTCGAGGCCAGCCTGGTCTACAGCGTGGGTTTCAGGACAGCCAGGGCTACACAGAGAAACCCTGTCTCAGAAAACAAATAAAGAAACAAAACAAAAAACTTCTTGTAATGAGAAGGGCTGATAATAGTAAAAAAAAATCTGTAGGTAATATTATTATAATTATATATATATTTTTTGAGACAGAGTTTCTCTGTGTAGCCCTGGCTGTCTTGGAACTCACTCTGTAGTCCAGGCTGGCTTCTAAGTCAGAGACCTCCTACCTCTATCTCCTGAGTGATGGGGATTAAAGGCGTTGCTGCCACTGCCAGCTACATAGGTAATATTAGTTTGCTACCACATGCTTGTATGTAATATGAATCTAATTCTTGCTTATATGTAACTTGAATTCAACTCTTGTTTATAAAACTAGATCTATTACAGCATACTGTATATGTTGGATTCAGCTCTTTCTGGACAGGCAGCTGTTAGACAGATGTCCTCACAGATGGACTTTCTGTGTGGTCAAATGTAAACACACATGCATAAGACTCCTCTTTTATATCTTTCTTGATTTATTGACTGTTGTTTTTTTTTTCCTTCAGTGTTGGAGATGGAACCCAGAGTCTTGTGCAAACCAGGCAAGTGTTATTTTTTCTTTCTTTCTTTCTTTCTTTCTTTCTTTCTTTCTTTCTTTCTTTCTTTCTTTTTTTAACCTTGGTTTTTCGAGACAGGGCTTCTCTGTAGCTTTGGAGCCTGTCCTGGAACTAGCTCTTGTAGACCAGGCTGTCCTTGAATTCACAGAGATCTGCCTGTCTCTGCTTCCCGAGTACTGGGATTAAAGGCATGCGCCACCACCGCTGGGCTTTTTTTATTTGTTTTCTCTCTCTCTCTTTCTCTGGTGAGGGTTGATATAAATTCCATTTTGACTGACAAATTCCACAGGTACAAACTCTCAGTGATAAAACAAATAATCTCTGAGCCTCTGCCACATACCACATGAGTGTGGATGACGCTCACTTGAATTTTGTGGTGGAATAGATTCTGATTATTTCACTGTGCTTGCAACATATGCATGCACACTTGCTTACACATATGCATGCATATACACCCTCACATACATGAACACACAAGCACTATACACACATATGCTCAGATGTGTACAAATGCACACACATGGACTCTCACACATGCATACCCACAGTGGTGGGTACATTAGTTACTAGACTGTGGTAATTGTTTCACGGAGTGCATGGAGACCAAGTCGCTATATTGCACACTCATCCACTGCCCCAGGGATGCTGGAGGAAGTAAGTGCATCTTGCAAACAAATTATGATGTTTAGCGATTGCTGTAGCCCCTGCAGCAGAATGAGCTAAGGACAAGTTTTTTCCACCTGGTGTCGTGTTGTTTGGTTGGCAGCCATGAGAGGAAGGTGTCTGATTTTGGTTTCTGATCCTTCAAGGAATGGCAAGTATGGAGGTTGTGCATTCCCACTGCAGGTGCTGTCTACATTGGTGAAGGGAGCATGTGAGGAAATCCCATTGTGTCCAAGTGGGAGGCTGAGAGGCCATGAGGGACAAGCTCTCACAGAGAGGAGCAGAGACAGGGCTGAGTCAGATCCAAGCCGAGTGTCAGAGGGGACCTGCTCGCATGTGGCCTCCAGGGCCTTCTCCTTTTGAGGCAATTACACTCGGCCTCTTTTCGCAGCGGCTCCCTCTGATAGCAGCGATCCATTCCTGTTATATTCTAGATGAAAGGCTCGGGGTTAAAATTTGCCTCGCAGGAAATTCATTCATATTGTGTTTAGTGGAAGAGGCTGCTGAATATGTGTGGGGAATACAAACTCGGCCCAAAGCAGCAACCTGCGCTGAGGCTTCCGATCCAGGAGGGAGGCAGGGCTTCCATGGGACCCAGATGAAGTCTGTGAGAACCAGTCAATAGAGCTCCTGGGCACACTTGGTAGCACACTTGGGGTCAGAGAAGCTCTGTGAGTTCCAGTCCCAGACTCCATAGCCAAATAAACAAAAGGAAGGGCTGTGGCCATGGCTCATTTGGTAGAGTACTTGCTTAGCATGCATGAAGCTCTGGGTTTTATTTTCAGTACCACAAAAACTAGCTGTGGTGGCCCAGTAGAGGCTCACAGCATCCTCAGATCACACGGGCCAGGTTACATGAGACCCTGCCTACAAGAGCCAACCCCTCCAAATAAACAACAACAACAAAATCAAGCAAGTATCTTATTGCCCTATGTATTTGCGGTTCTCACCTTCGGGGGTGGGCTCTTGGCATCTAGAAGTGGAGGCTAGGGATATGGCTTAAGGTCCCATGGTGGCCAAGATGGTCCCTAAGACCAGCACTTTATCCAGCAGCAAGGCCAGTCATGCAGTGTCAGAAACCTCCACCTTAAATGGGCCTTTTAGGAAAGAGGGACGAATTTGGCTTTTGGCAGAAAAGAATGCAGCTGGTTTTATATTTGTGTGGAAAATACGTTTCTTATAAAGGGAAAAGTGCCCCTCCATTTCCTCCCCCAGGGAAATGGCTGTCTCTCTCTCTCCAGTGCATCCTGTGACTCAGACACATGTTCATCTCCGCTTTTTCATTGTGACTGATTTAAGGCAGCCAGAGAATTAATTGGTTTAAATGCTCCAACCTGAAGGCAAGTTCCCTTGATGGATGCACATGCCTGATGCAGAGAGGACAATCAATAGGCATTTGCAGAGTACACAGAGGAGAGAAGGCCATTGGGGCAGGGAAGAAGGGGGAGCTCTCTTTTTGCTTTAAGAGTGTACACTTCCAGGTTGAGATCAGAGGCCCCGACCTTAACCAGGACATTCGGGAAGAACCACACGGATTCAGCAGGTGGAGAAGGAGCTGGGTTGACCCAGAGGACACATCAGCTAGAGTTAGAAAAAGCCTTCTCAATTTCCTAACCTCTCAGGATGCTTCCCAGTCTCAGAGGGGTCATTAAAAATGCTCTTTGGAGAAGCAATTTTAGCTCTCATCACAAATACTTCTCTCTATTCGGTGTCTTCTTTAAAAGATTTTGTCTACCTTCTCAGAAAATGCTGAGAAAGAGATAATTCGGGGGTCAGAGCTGAAGCTCTGTGGTCTGCTCACCTAGCTTGTAGGAAGTCCTGGGCTCCATCATCTGTACTCGCAGAAATCAATCCATCAATCAATCATCAATCAAACAACCAATCAAAATAAAATAAAAGCAAAACAGTAAAAAACAAACAGATCAGTGGCGTGGTTTGTAAAACTTCAACATGGGCAACTGGGAGCCAGGGCCAAGGTATGGGAAGGGTAGGAGAGGGCTTGCACTGGGAATTAGCACAGGGAGGTCACACAGGAAGTTTGTGAGTGTGTGTGTGTGTATTGCATTGCAGTCTTACTCTATGTGTGTATTGTGTTTCAGTCTTGATGTATGTGTGTGTATTGCGTTATAATCTTGCTGTGTGTGGGGGGGGAGAGAGAGAGAAAGAAAGAGAGAGAGAGAGAGAATATTGCACTCTAGTCTTGCTGTCTGTGGAGGGTGGCGATCTTGACCCTAGGGCTGTAGGGCTTTAGGAGTTTCAGGGACAGAGGCCTCCATGTCTTGGGATATTTGCACCTTGTGTGAAGATGTATTGTTGTGATTGGTGTAATAAAAAGCTGAACAGTCAATAGCTAGGCAGGAGGTACAGACGGGACTTTCAGGCTGAGAGAGAACTCTGGGAAGAAGGCAGAATCACCAGTCAGACTTGGAGGAAGTAGGATATGCAATAGGAAAGGTAATAGCCATGGGCCATGTGACAGAATGTAGATTAATACAAATGAATTAATTTAAATTATAAGAGCTAGTTAGAAATAAGCTTAAGCTATATGGTCAAGATTTCATAATGGATAAGAAGTCTCCATGTCATTATTTGGGAGCTGGTGGGACAGAGAAAGACTTGTTGCACCTCCATCTGTTTCTTAGATGTGATGTAAAGCCAGGCAAGGCATCATAGTTCTGGGAGGATGTGATGAACTCCTGAGGCTGCATCCGTCTTTGCTTGGGTGGCTTGTGACATCCATCAGGAGATGCCTCCAGAGTACCTCTGGGCCCCACAGCTCCCAGGAGAGGGAGTAGACGGGCTGAGCCTGCATCAGTCAGATAGACGGCGCATCAGGGAAGTAGATGTTTCCTCTCACGATTGTCTCGTTACCATTTGGGAAATAAAAGGCTCCCACCACCCTTCAGGAAATGCTACCTGTTCCCATGCTCTGGATAAAGTGGAGGTGGTAGTTAATAGGCCTGCCAGACATGAATATATTCTAAAGAGACACTTCAGCTCTCAGACTCTTAAAACAACCACCCCAAGAAACGGGAGTGTTCCCCAGGAGCCTCACGCTGGGAGAAGGAAAGTCTGGGCCAGACAGGAGGGGATCTTTTCTCTCCATGGGAAAGAGGTTTGTTGGCAGTGGGCAGGATCACACTGACTGGGGCTGTTTAGATGTGCACAGCCTGGGCCTTCACATATGAACCTCATGACAGGACAAAAGATTGGAGGAGGTCACCGCTTCTCTTTGTCCCTTGTCCTAAGGTGGAAGCATTGACGGAATCACCTTAATTTGACTTTAATTGGTTTCTCAAGGATGAATGGCTAAATCTGTCTTCTGTTGTTTTTTTTTTAAGATTTATTTATTTATTATATATACAATAGTCTGCCTCCATGTATCCCTGTGGGCCGGAAGAGGGCACCAGATCTCATTACAGATGGCTATGAGCCACCATTGCTGGGAATTGAACTCAGGACCTCTGGAAGAGCAGCCAGTGCTCTTAACCTCTGAGCCATCTCTCCAGCCCCCCAAACCTGTCTTCTTCGGGAATTCAGTAGCAGTGTGGCACATGGGAATGTGGAACTAGGAGTTTAAGACCAGGCCAGGACACCATGGAAAGTTCTGGCAGTAGTCACATGAAGAAGGCCTAGACCCTAGAGAGTCTTTCAGGACCAGGGTGTCGGGGGATCTTGTAGTAGAGTGTTTTGATATTTTTATTATGTGTGTATGCATGTTTTGCCTGCATAGATGTCTCTGTACCATGTGTGTGCAGTGCTTGAAGAGGCCAAAAGATGTCAGCAAATCCTCTTGGCCTGGAGTTACAGACTTGTGGGTGCTGGGAATTGAATCTGGGTCCTCTGGAAGATCAGCCGGTGCTTTTACTGCAGAGCCATCGCTCCAGCCTCTGGTTTTATGTTTGTTGGGCTTTGAATATGTTTCTTGTGGAGTCTTTTACCACAGGGCTGGATCAGGGAGGAGGCAGGAGGCTCCCATAGCAGATGCAGGTTTCTGTCAGGGCTCATGGTCCAACTATGGCGGCTGATGTAGCAGAGAAGGCTGAGTGGCAGTTGTTGACTGGTGGGCCTGCTTGAGGTCTCTCAGGTGGCTTGGAGTGTGCTTACTTGGATCCACCCCAGAGGGAGCCAGGTGAGATTGGGTGGCTTTGCTGACCACTGCCAAACACACAAGGCTTCATTGTCTTGCTGGTGGCAACAGTCACAGCTCCTAGAGGGAGGGACAGAGACACCACGCTTCAGTGGGCAGAGGGTCAAAGATGTTAGTATCCTCAGCTTTATCATGTCTAGCAGCAGCTAGGTTGGGGTTCATGCTAATATCTTTTTGTGTACGTGTGTGTATATGTACATAAGTAGGCTAGAGATCAATATTGGTTGTCGTCCTCAGTCCCTTTCCATTATATATTTATTTAGTTTGAATCAGGGTCTCATTAGCCTGAAACTCATTATATAGTCCTGGCTAGTCTCAAACTCATAGAGATATGATTATCTCTGTCTCTCCAGTGTGTTGGGATTAAAGGCATATGCATCCAAACCTCACCTTATTACATTTTATTTATTTATTAAATTATTTTTTAATTTTTATTTTATGTGCATTGGTGTTTTGCAGGCATATATGCCTGTATGTGAGGGTGTAACTGTAGTTACCAACAACTGTGAGCCACTATGTGGGTGCTAGGAATTGAACCTGGGTCCTTTGGAAGAGCAGCCAGTGCTTTTAACCACTGAGGCATCTCTCTAGCCCTTATATTTTTTATTTTTCAATTTATTTATTTTGTTTTTTGTGTATGAGTGCTTGCCTGCATGTATGTATATGCAGCACATGCATGCCTGGTGCCTGTAGAGGCCAGAAGAGGGTGTCAGATCCTCTGGAACTGGACTTAACAGGGGTTGTGAGCCACCATGTGGGCTCTGGGAACTGAGCCTGGGTCTTCTGGAAGAGCAAATGCTTTTGACAGCTAAGCCATTTCTCTAGCCCTCTCCACCTTACTTTTTAATTTTTTCTTTGACACAGGGTCTCTCACTGATCTTAGAACTCGGCTGATTGACTGGGCTGGCCATCGAACCCAGGAATCGCCCCATCTCTCTGGTCCTCCCAGCTCTGAGGTACAGAGATGTGCCACTACACCTGCCCTTTTAATCCAATGCCAAACTCATGTCCTCATGCTTTCAAGATAAGCACTCTACTGACTGAGCCATCTTTAGTCCCTTATACTCATAGCTTTAGGGAAGAAGCACTCTGCCTTGGGCATCTCAGGGCCAAAAGAGACTACTTTGGTGAGACTGAATCAATACCTCAGATTTCATGCACGGGGTCCTGATACCTACAGGGTGTCTGCAAGGATGAAAGAGTTGGGGAAAAGGACTGAAAACAAACCAGGGACTCCTGATGTCCATACAAACATTTGGAGTCGGACCCCAATGACCGTTGGGGCCTGTCTTCGTGATGACACACACCACGACTAAGCTGTTATCTTTCTGGTGCTGTGATGACACCGCGCCTGCTGGCGCCTGCAGAGGCAGCTGGATCTCTGTGAGTTCGAGGTCAGCCTGGTCTATAGAGTGAGTTCTAGGAGAGCCAGGGATACACAGAGAGACCTTGTCTCAGAAAAAACAAAGCAAACACCATGGCCAAAGGCAATTTAAAGAAGACTTTGTTTGGCTCTTGATTCCAGAGGACTAGATGTCCATAGCGGTGGGAAAGGCACGGCGGCAGGAGCAGGGAGCTGAGAAATGATATCTAAAAGCACACAGGAAGCAGAGAGAGTGAATGGGGAGTAGGTAGGGCTATACACTCTGAAAGTCTGTCCCTCAGCGACTTACTTTTTCCTGCACGGCTCTGCATCTTAACCCCCCCCCAAATGTCTCCACCCACTAGGGACCAAGTGTTCAAACCCATGAGCCTGTGGTGTACACTTCTCACCCAAATCATCACAGAGCTTTAACCCAATGGCCAGTCTCAGGAAAAGCGAGGTACACTGTGAAATTTACAACTTAATAAGATAGCGAGATACGGGACTGTCCCTGCACAAATGTCCCAGAGGATAAGAGTGGATAACATCTCTCCTTACTGTTAAAAAAGGACTCCCACCCCCTTGGAGTTCCCTCTCTGTGAACTCTGTGCTATGTGCTCTTAAAATGTGTTTTAATAAGTTCTCTTTATCTTTTCATGACCTTTGGTGAATTCTTTTACTCTCTGTGTCATTGGCGGTCACTTATGGCAGAAAGTGCTTTAAAAAAAATCAAAGTAAAACCTCACATAATAAGAGCCTGGGGAGATGGCTCAGTGGTTAAAAGGACAAACTGCTTTTTCAGAGGACACAAGTTTGACTCACTGGGCAGCTCAAAACCGCCTGTAGCTCGAGCCCCAGACAATCCTATGACTCTGGTCTCCTTGGGCACCTGCATTCATGTGTACATACCCACACATCCCTCCCATAACAAAAACCAAACAGACAGCCAGGTGGTGGTGGTGCACACCTTTAATTCCAGTTTTTGGGAGGCAGAGGCAGGAGGATCTCTGTGAGTTCAAGACCAACCTGGTCTGCAGAGAGTTCCAGGACATCCAGGGCTATACAGAGAAATTCTGTCTTGAAAAACTAAAACCAACCAACCAACCAACCAAACAAACAAACCCTTCCATAATATAAAATTAGCCATATTTTTAAAGAAGCAGATTTGAAAAATGACATTTCTTTACTTATTTTGTGTGTGTGTATACGTGTGTTCACGTATGTGCGTGTGTGAGCACAGGTGCTTGTGAAAGTGTTTGTTGGAGCATGCATGTGGGAGTCAGAGGATAACTTTCTTTTTTTTCGAAACAGGGTAGTTTTGGCTGTCCTGAAACTTATTCCGTAGACCAGGCTTTCCTAGAACTCACAGAGATCCACCTGCCTTCCCCCTCCCACTGAGTGCTGGGATTAAAGGGATGCTCTACCACCGCCCAGCTGAGGACAACTTTCAAGATTGGTTCTCTCTTTTCCTTGGGTTCTGGGGATTGAACTCAGGTTGCCAGGGTTGGAAGCAAGTGCTCTTGCACTTGCTCTCTCCAGTCCTCTCTGGCTAGTTTTTTTTTTAAATCTTCATTCTGGGGCTGGAGAGATGGCTCAGTGGTTAAGAGCACTGACTGCTCTTCCAGAGGACCAGGGTTCAATTCCCAGCACCCACATGGCAGCTCACAACTGTCTGAAGATCCAGTTCCAGGGGATCTGGTTCCAGGGGATCAGGCCTGGTGGTGAGTTAGGCAAGGTAAGAGACTGTTTCTAATTTGTGTGGGTGTGATTAACTGGGGGAGAGGGAGCTAGGGCCTGCAGCTCAGGTTGACCTTGAACTCCTGATCTTCCTGACCTACTTCCTAGGTGTGCACCACCACACCCATTTGTGTGGTACTGGGCTGGAACCCAGGGCTTTGTATATTTCACGCATGCCTGACACTCTTCCAGCTTAGCTACATCTCCACCCTGGCTTTCCTTTTCGGCACTAGGGGTTGAACCCAGAGCCTTGTTCACAATATGTACAATGCTCTGCCGCTAGGTTCATTTATTTACCCATTAAAAAAAAGATTTATTTATTTTATGTGCATTATTGTTTTGCCTACATATATGACTACCTGTATGTCTGCATGAAGGTGCAAGATCCTCTGGAACAGGAATTACAGGCAGTTATGAACTACCATGTGGGTGCTGGGAATTGAACCTGGGTCCTCTGGAAGAGCAGCCAGTGCTCTTAACCACTGAGCCATCTCTCCAGCCCTTAGCTTTTACATTTTGTTTTGAGTCAGAGTCTCACTAAGACTCTCCTTCACTTCCTTCTGTAGTTCAAGCAGGACTTGAGTTTGTGATCCTCCTGCCTCACCTTCTGAGTATCTGGGATTATGGGTCTGTACCAGTGAGAGTCTGACTTTTGAAATAGGTGCATTACCTATTTTTTATCTTGACAACTCTCTGGCTCTCCTTCACCTGTCCTGTGCTCAAGATCATTGCTCACCTCACTGTCGTCCTTGTCCTCTTCCTGGCATTTTTGGTAAACCTGACCCCCAATGGGTTCAGGTGGCCAGGCAGTCCCAGCAGGCTTGCAGAAATATCAGTTTGCCACTGGATACAGGGAGAAGAGTGACCAGTAGGTGGCAGCAGCGTGCTTCCTTGAATGGCTCAAACACTTGAAAAAAAAAAAAACCAAAAAAACGATCAACAACCAGCCTTTCCACCAGCAGACCAGCAGCCTTTGGGAGACAGGGCCAGACTCAAGAAGGGCACACTGTGGGTGCAGAGGGTCACACTGCTCCTTCCTGCTTCTCTCTGCTCAGATCCTGCTTCTCCTTAAGAACCTGCTCCCACTGAGGTTCCTTGGCTTCCATCACCTAGCTCAGGCATATAAAGGGTGGTGTCCGATTTCTGTTGGAGCCATTGGCCATAAATCATCCCAGAACTAGAGAAGTGGGGCTGGTTGGAATGAAGATGGTTGTTTAGGTGTAGATCTGTGCTTGGTTCTGAGCGATTAGAAGAAAAGGCAACTGCAAATCCATCAATCAATTATAGGGAGTTTCCTATTGGTCATGGGGGCGACAGTGCTTTGGTTGGCCAGGTTCCAGGAAATATACATTCTGATGAGTTTTCTGGGCTCCTTTCACCTTCTGAAGCATGCTAGATACAGTGCTATAGGTCGATTGTACTAAGAGTACCAGGTTTGCAAAGGCCAATCCTGTCTGCTATGCAGTTGGTCGTTTGGGCTCTCCAAGGACAGCTTGGCACTCATGGTGGTTCTCATGGGTGCACCCAGGGCCTAATTGGCTTGGGGGCACACCTTGTTTTTCTGGCCCTTCATTCTGCTGCCCACCCCATGGCCTGCTGTGAGCAGCTCTTGGTGCTGTGGTGAGAGCTAGGACGTCTCAACACTGTCCCTGATGACCAGAGGCAGAATTTGCTTCCAGAACTCTGTCCCCGAGGTGGGAGTCTTGTTTCAGGGGATCACTGCAAGGGTCACCTGCGCACTGAGGCTGCTGGCCACAGCCAATCTGTGTTCACTCACTAGGTTCTGCTCTGGACAGGCAATAGGCTTGAGGTTTGCAAGGCGCCAAGGCTCCATTCTGTACAGGATAGGATCCCAGTGTGACCGAAGCCTAAGTGAGGGACAGACTGGGGCAGTCATGATAAATGGATCATATGGGTATCCAGAGTGGGAGGGGGCCAGGTGAGGGCTGAGCAGGGCTGTGTGGTTTGGGTCAGGAGGTGGGGCTTCTAGATAGAAGGGCTAAGCCTGACCGAGGAATACTGGAGAGACCACTGGCCTCCATGGGGGTCTAGCCAGTTCCAGGGAGGTAGGTGGAATTGTGTAACAAGGCTGGAGAGAGAATTATTTTAGCCTTAACCTATCGCACTCCTGGAATGTGCAGGGTTCAGCTCAGCACTCACTGCTTTACCTGCTTAGTTCTCGGTTCACTTATCTTGGTGGCTACTGGCAGCAGGGACTGCAGGGACCCTTGTGACATGCTGCCAAAGGGAGGTAAAGGGAATGTTCCAGGGGACCTCCTCTCATAGAGCTGGGTACAATTTGCAGTGATGAGGGAGGCCTGTGGGATCTCCCTAGAGAGTAGTGGGCACAAGGTCTTGTGTGGTTGCTGAGATGAAGTGCCAAGTGTAAGCATCACTTTCTCACAGTGGATGAAGGAGACTGAAATCTAAGGTCAAAGTACCAGCCGGACGGTCCCCTCTAAGGACTCTTTTCAGCTTGCAGGTGGTCCTCTTCTTCATGGTTCGCCACGATTCCTCCTTGGCCTCCACTGAGCAACTGGGCTTTCCCTGAAAGTCATCAGGAAGATGAGCTGGGGCACCTATCTCGTCACACAGGGCTTCCTGGGCAGGTTCCCGCCCACAGCGCATGAGTTCCCAAGAGAGTGTGTCTTCACATGGGCCCTGGCCCATGCTTCTCATCAACAAACCTTGGCACAGGAAAGAGTAGGGGCAGAGGCAAAGTCCTTATCCTGGGGGGAAGCTGAGGCAGGCCAGGTGCTGGATCGATCCAGGTTGCTGTCTTGTCACAAAGATGACAGGATCTCTCCCCTAAGTGACATCCTGGTCCCTCAGCTGGAGACCTTGCACCAGGTCTCCATCTTGTTCCTCACACTATCACTGCCCCATAGCCTCTCTGCTCCCTCCTGGCTGGACTCTCCCCAGGTTATACCTGTACCCTCTCCTGACACAGCCTGTACCTTCCTGTGGCCTTGTGAACTGGTAGCTACAGTGGCCCTATGGCTCTAACTAGCTCTGCAGAGTGTCTGTGGGCCATTGCCCCCTCACAGCTTAGAAAGACTAGACCCCTGTCTCCTCCTGGATCTTGCCTCTGCAGCCCCCACTGTGGTTCCTGTAGACTTGCCCCAAACAGCCAAGATGCAGGGGTGTACTTTGAGTCCCTGCCTCCTTTCTCCTCCACTCCTACCCTAGGTTGTATGCAACTCTAGGCTGCCTGAGTCGGCCCCAATGCTCCTGACTCATCAGTCTGGCTACTATGCCCTCTCTCAGGACTCGAGCTTTGGGAGCCCAGTTTCAGGTCTGCCGACCTAGCTTGATTGACCTTCTGTCTTTGCCCCCTCCTAGTCTCTGCAGCTCACCCATCCTGCCCTTTGTCCTTCCTGAGTCCCTGGATTGGGAGGGGAGCTCAGCCATGATGCCTGTGTTTGTATCTTTCCAGAGTAGCACCAACTGACCTAAGGAAGGCCTTAATACAAAGCAAACCCCAGCGTCACTTTCCTTAGGCTACAAATGTGAAAGGTGACCCTATGAAGTCAGAGCCGTGAACCCTTACAGTCAGGAAGCTTCCAGACTGTCTCTGTGGCGAGGCAGCAGTCTTTCCTGTCCTCTCCACTTTTCCTTGGGGACAGCACCAGGCTTCCAGCAGCCTGCCTTTTTGCCTTGGGGCCTGGATAGTTGGAGAGGTGGTGCCAGGATGCAGAAAAAGTGCTTGTCATCCTGCAGTCATCCACCAGGGGGTGCTGTGAGCTCACCTATGATGGTTGGGGCCAGCTAGTGGCTATTGGCTGGAGGCTGGAGAGTTAGGGAGGCGGGTTACAGGGTCCTGGGATTGTAGTGTTGCTCAGAGGGATGAAGAACTTCACAGGCCTGGGCTTGTGAGGGACCTGGGTACTTCTACTTCTGGAGAGTCAGAGCCCGTCACAGCTTTGGGTGGGCGAGGATACGTATAAGGTGACCACTGGGCACAGAACAGAGCCCTACAACCTGAACTAGAGGCCTAGTTCAGAGCTGTCCCTTGAATGGCTTTGGTGGCCTTCTGGTCCAGTGTGCTGGCCTCTGCAGTGCCCCGTGACAGTAAAGCTTCATGATCTTAGTTGGAATGCTTTCCTGGCCCCAGGAGTCGCATCATTTGTTGGCTGTTTGGGAGATGTTAAGGTCACCTTGGATGCCCTACTGCTCTTGGCTGGCCCCTCAGCAATCGTGGCATTGCGCGAGGCAGCCTGAGGTACAGGTCAGCTCTGGCAGGGCTGAGAGTCCCTGCCATGAGTTCCAGGCTGGGAAGGGACTGAGTGCAGGTGGATGGGCCAGAGATGGGCAGGGAGCCTCAACATGAAGTCTGACGTATTCTTGGAGGAAGAACATGTGGCGTGCAAGGGTGCAAGAAAGGCAGGGGATGATTGGCAGCTTGGAGGGGAAGATGGAGCGAGGTGGGTGAGGCTGGCAGCGGGGTCCTCCTGAGACAGGTTAGGGTGGTCCAGGATGAGGGCACACCCACAGGACAGGAGTCTCCATCACCCTGTGGTACCAAACAGCTTTTCCCACAAGAACCAGGTCCGGAGAGGCCGGGAGGGCCTTGCCTGAGGAGCAGAGATAGAGGGAGGGGATGAAGTAACAGAGAGAGACTGAGACACAGACAGACAGACAGACAGATGTGCATACATGCATGCAGAGATACACAGAGAGAAAAAGACAGAAAGAGATAGAGAGACAGAGATAGAGACATGGAGACAGAGAAAAACCCAGAAGGATAGAAACATAGAGTCAGAGAGAGGCAGAGAGACAGAAAGAAACAGAGAATGGTAGAAACAGGGAGGTGGAGGGAGAGAGACAGAGATAGGCAGCCACCCAGGATGAGTACTCGTGATGGCTGCTTGGGTAGCAGTGGAGCTGAGAGGGGCCACTATCTTCCCTGAGGGTGGGGTGCTGATATCTGCTACCAGCTTATTCCAGGTGGCTCTGGGCACACCATCTTTTCATCTTTGGTCCCTTGTGATCCTGCTAGGTGTCCCCCTGAGGCCGATGAACCTCTCTTTTTCTCCACTTCCTGTCTCTAATGCTCCTCCACATGGGGACTCTGCAAACATCAGGTGCCTGGCCCTTCTATCCTGCTGCAAGAAGAGAGTACCTCATGGTTGCAGGCACACTGAGACCTGACTTGGCCTTTGAGGCATGCCATGGCTAGTGTCTATCCGGAGAGGTCTCAGAACCCCACGTTCCTTCCCGATCCATCCAGGCCTGATGACTGCTCCTGGCTTCTCTGCCTTACCAGGCAGGGTCTTACCCTGCAGCCTCACTTTGGTTACAGGGCTCATTGTTCATGTCTTGTGTTTCACGTCCCCACAGGGCAGCACCAGGAGAGGCGACTTTGCCCTTTGTATCTGCCAGAGCTCAGAATGTGGCGGAGAACAGTGCACAGACATGGGATCTCTGTGGAAGAGGAGGTGGAAAGATCGTGAGAGCCAGAGGTGGGGGATGGCTCCAAGGGAACAGTGACTTGCAGACACGACAGGACGTGCATAGGAATTCAGAGACTGCCGCAGCATGCAGGGGCCTCCACGGCCCGATGGGGTCCCAGCACTGAGAGACAGTGGACACAGGCTCCCGTCCCCTAATTAAGAAGCTTCCTGCAACTGATACCTGCTGGAAAAGGGAAAATCAGTTTTCTCCAATGGAGTGTTATTTAGTGTATTAACCACACTTCAGGGCGGGCCCATGTTCAGGAATAGCTGGCTAACATAAAACCAACCTAAAACAAACTCCATAGTTTCTTTGTTCTTTTTTTTTAATTTTGTCATTTTTTGGGTCTTATTGGTTTTGTTTTCAATTTTTTCTTTTTCTTTTTAGTTTTATTTTGCTGAGAAATAGAGAGAGAGAGAACATAAAGCATAAAGTTGGGTGGATAGGGAGGTGGGTAGGATCTGGGAGGAGCTGAGGGAGGGGAAAACATTGTCAAAATCTATTCTATGAAAGAGATCTTAAAGGAAACAAGAAGTTTGCTGACTGACTGACTGAAAGTGCTTCTCCAGCTCTTGCTGTACTGCTGTTCTGTGGTGTTCCCATCTGTCTGTGACCTGTCCATATGCAGGCCCACATGCTTGGCCCAGAACCGGCACGCAGCAGTCAACAATGCAAGTGATGTCCTTGCTATTGCTATGCCTGGTGACACGTGGGACTACTGGTACAGTGTTCTGACCAGGGCAGGCTGTCATCTCTATCAGCACAGGAGGAGGCAGCCCAGGAACGGCACTCTGGAGATGTGGGGAGCTTCATGCACAAGCTCCTGCCAGCATCACAGTGGACAGAGCATGGCAAACTGCCAGTGGCCTGGGGAAGAGCCATAGCCCCGCCCCAAGTGCCTACCACAGTGTCCAGGCACGTGCTTCTCCCTGCAAATTGACTTGGCACTGAGCATGCTGGAATGAGGCTGTGCCTGGCTCTCCTGTTGGGCTGGACTCCTTCCGAATGAAAGACAAATGTATTTTAATTTGTTCCCACTTGACACGAATCCCCCCCACCCCCTTGAGAAACTGGGTCACCGAGCAGAGAATTCCATAGCTGGCTCCAAATTACATTCTTGTTCATGAAACCACCCTTGTTCCGCTTGAATCGCAGGGACGGTTCTAATGCTGCCTCTTTGGACACTTGGGCATCAATTCAGAAAAGTCCAGGAGGAATTCTGGGTGCTGCTGAGCAGACCAGGGACTATGCTGAGTGGGCTCAGAGGAGTTCCCCGCCATCCACCATCTAGAGAAGGTGCAGTAGGGCCCAGGCAGGGGAAAGGCCAGGGTCACACGGCAGCTCTGAGACAGGCTGGAAATCCTGCTGAGTCTGGATGCGCTGGACATTAGGAAGGCTACCTGGGCCCCACTTCAGTGCTGTGGCACTTAACTTGGATTGTATTCTGCTGTATGCAAAGGTCTTGCTGGGTTTGTCCCCCTTCCCTATAAAATGAGGAGACCACAAGGTTTGTGGAGTGGGGACGTGTGTCCAGATTCCGTAGGCTTCTAGGGTAGGTTTTGGGTACTACAGGCTCCAGATGCCAGGAGCGGTGATGGACAAGACCTGGACCACTCAGGCAGGGGACACGTGGGTCCCTCTGAGTCAGTGTGTGCGCTACCTCCACAGGAGATGGGGAAAGGCTGGTGCCAGTCGTGCCTGGTAGAAGCTTTGTCCAGATTCCTCTACTGATGTGGAGTCAGGGCAGCTAGGCACCTTGTACTCCATACCCTAGGCAAGGCCTAGGTTTCTCCATGTGGACCTTGAAGTGATGACAACCTTACTGAAAACCTTGTGTGGGGCTCACACAAGTGGCAGCATGTGGAGAGGAGACATGTCTGGATATCAAAGTGCATTTGGGTGAGGAAGGACAGACAGATGTGTGGGCTCTGGTGGTGGGCTGAGATCACAGGCGATTCTGAGCTGGGCATTGTGAGAAGTTCTTGGCATTTGGGTTCTTGGGTTTTCCCAGAGGGAGAGGGCAATCAGGGCCTCAGAAGGTGGTGGGTGTCATCCGTGTAGGGACACTGCCTGTCCTAGGGTCCTGGGCTTCTTTACTCTGGACTCTGTGGGCAGGCCTGTGGTGAGGTTGGCACTGTGGAGTGCAGCTGGAAGCAGCTCAAACCTCGATTTCTATTTCCGATGAGAGTTCCCTGGCCAGCACCTTAATGAAGCCAGGGCTGCTGGGGCTGCTGGGGAGTGCGCATCAGTTAATTATTCCTGTTCTTGCTCTGCTTGGCAAATGGTTCTGCCTCCCTGGGCTCCCTGTCCTCAGACCTCCAGCCTTGGCTCTAAGCCCAGGTCCTGCCCTGTCCCTGTCTTTCTACATCTCTACTGCCCTCCCATTTGTGTGCCGAGTACATCCATGTCTACCTGACTACCCAATCCTGCACCATCCCTCTGTCCATCTATCCATTCACAACGCTTGGGTATCCATTCATCCACTCATCTCCATCCATGCATCTACCCATCCACCTTGTCCACTGTCCACTCATCTACTGCTCACATATTTAGCCATTCATTTACCCACCCACCCACCCACTCATCTATCTTTCCACTCATCCATCATTTGCCCATCCTTCATCCATCCATCCACCCAGCACATGCACTCATCCATCCATCTGTTAATCTACTCATCCATCCATGCTCTTTCCATCTACAAGTTACTCATTTAGTCATCCATCCATCTATCCATCCATCCATCTTCCCATCGAGCATACAAATTGTCCACCATCATCCATCTATTTACCCACAGATCTATCTGCCTTGCCACTGACACAACCACTTATTCATCTATTTATCTGCTTACCCTACCCATGCACCTATCCATTCATCTACACATCTATCTATCCACCATCCACCAAACATCCATTCATCCATCCATCTTCTTATTTTCTAAACACTTTTCTAAGGCTGGATGGGTGGGAAAGAGATACAAAGAGGGAAGAGAGCCCAATAGCTTCAGCTCTCCCATAGGGACAGTAGGCTGAGTGACAGATAAGCGAATGCCTAGGGCCATCCAGTCAGTGGGGCTGTGCCAAGGGTAAGTAAGTCCATAACTTTCCTAGAGGCAAGGGCAGCACTGAGACTGGAGGCCTCATCCCCTGTGCCAAACCCACTCTCCCCATGGCATCTCCTAATCTGGTGCGGAGGAGATAGCACCAGGAGAAGTCTGCGTCTGCCGCCCACGTGGGGGTGGTGCCACCAGCCTGCCCACGAGCCATCTGCCTCGTCCTTTCCTTCCCTAAGCTCGCTGCAGCCCACGGGCTGCCTGGCTCCTGGCACAGTTGCCAGCTTCACATGTGGGCCTGGACTCCTGCCCCATGCACTGCCCAGCACTTGCTCTCATGGACTGGTGGTGATGGGGTCTGCCTGGATGCTCTGGCAGGACCGCTGTGACACTCCCAGATCACAGGACTTTACAGCAACAGGTGTTTCCGTGTTCAGTATGCTGGTCAGCTCTTGGGACTGTGCTGGAGGTGGCAGTTTAGGGGCCTGTTCCTGCTTCTGCGAAGTGGAAACGGAGGCCCAACAGTGGCCACTTCAGTGTGGCTCAGCTTTGTAGGCAAGGGGTTAGCTTCAGCCTCATCCTCCAGGGAGCCCAGGAAGGCAAGGGCTTGCACAAAGAAAGTGCTGGTCCCAGGCGTGTGTGGCTTCAGCTTGTGTGGTGTATCATCCACTCAGGGGAGAAGGAGGGAGGGTCAAGTGCTCGGAGGAAGCAGTGACCCTGTGCACTCCCCCTCACTTTCTTTTGCAGAATGTTCTCCTGTTGCCCGTGGCTCCTTGCGAACTTCCCCTGAGCTCAGCTCTGTGCTTGGCCTTGGCTGGAGGCAGCTTTGGGGCAATTTCCTCACGTAGTACAACTGCCATTTTGGAGACCTGTCCTCAGCTTACCTGGTGGCTTCTAGGTGAATGGTGAATAGCATGATCCACATTTTTCTGGAATCCTATGAGCAGCAGATGTGGATAGAAGGTTATTCCAGGGAGTGGGGGCTCAGTTCTTGGGGTGCCCTGATGCCCCTAGGTGAGTTGCCACTATGCTGACTCTGGGGGTGGGTTTAGATTCACAGACACTTAGGCGTGGCCTCTCTAAGCTGGTTCCCTACCTTGGCCATGTTATGGGGGCTCCAGGGACCTGGTTTCTTTCCGTAGGAATGGAGAGGAGGATGGTGTGTTCATGATCGGGTGCAGATCTCACCAGTTGTGTGTGAGGAGCCAGCCTGGGGCTCTCCCTCCCTCCTGGTTACCCTAGAGCTAGGGTGGAAGTGCCTCACCGCCTCTCAGCCCTTCCCTCCCGTCCCCTTCTCTGAGTGCTTTCCTGGACAGTCCTCTTTGGTCATATTTATTTTATTCTATTGCTTTGGTCTATAGAATGCCCAGGAAAGTCTTTCTCAGAAGGTGCTGGCTGCTTCCCTCTTTAGTAGTAAAATATGGCGTTTAAACATTTCATGACCTCAAGTTAAATTTTTTATCAAGGAGTCCCGGGGGTTGCAGGTTAGTGGCTTGTTTTGTTGGGGCTCAGGGTCACTGAGGAGAGCATGGCAAGCAGGCTGGGGAGAAGGGATCAGCCGTGGTGTCCATTATGGTCCCCTGGTGATCCAGGCCTGCTGGGGAGGTAGGGAGAGACTGACATGGTCTCTCTTCCATCTGCAATAGCAGCCACCATGGCGGCAGAACAGAAGATACAATGGTGCTAAGAGCCCGTGTTTGTTGAGAAGCTGCCCTCCTTCCCACCTTTCCTTTCTTCTCTCTGGGACACTTGTCCTCTTCTTTGCCCTAGTCTGGCAAGACTGCTGGGCACAGGATGGGCTGCCAGCTCCCTGTGGGCTCTATCTTTATGATAGGCCCACATTCAGGACCTGTCTGACTGTTCCACCCTTTCTGGCCCATCTGGGAGTGATGTATCTGAAGTCTGGGTTATGGAGAAGCTTTTCTAGCTGGAACACCTACTGTTTCGACAACTCCAGGCTGTAGGGACCATAGAGAAAGAGACAAAAGCCTAAAGGCCAGACCAGTGACTGTGGACCTCAGAGTCCTCTCAAAGCTTCCCTGGGGACCACTGGTGTCTCCTTTCCAAGTAGTGTGGATTCTTCAGCACCCATCAATGCTCAGTGCAAGGACAAACTCAACCTTCAGAATGAATTAGAGGAAACTGTGCTCAGTGCCAGCACAATCAGGCCGGAATGCTCTGGGATGCTCTTGAATCCACAGTCACTGGTAGGGCTTTGTTTCTGTTGTGAGGTACAGATAACTCAGGTAGAACAGTTCTGGTCTCAAATGATCATGTTTAAAAGTGAGACCCAAATGAACCGCTCTTTTAAAATGAGTTTGTCCCCAAACAGAGTTC
This sequence comes from Ondatra zibethicus, assembly GCA_004026605.1. NCBI lineage: Eukaryota > Metazoa > Chordata > Mammalia > Rodentia > Cricetidae > Ondatra > Ondatra zibethicus. The sequence continues at coordinate 27,740 of PVIU01005683.1, read as the reverse complement.
CAGTGTATTTATGTGAACTAAAATAACACCCAGCCAAAATTTATCAATAAGTGAGGAAATCGAACCCAGAAGGAGGAGAAAAGCAATCAGTTCCCACAGATGCTCAGATCAGCAGACAGCAGCATCAAGGCGGCTGCTGGAACTACTTTGCACACGTTCAGAAAGCACGAAGGCCCACAGAACATGTTAGGTGGAGTGTGGGAACGAAAGAGATTCAGAGCAAAGTTCTGGCGGGGTGGGGGTGAGTCTCAGAGTCTGAGATGAGAAGCACAACAGATGGGATTAAACCCGTAGGAAAACAAAGACTAGTGGAGTCGAAGACTCAGAAATAGATGGCCAGCCAGAGGAACACAGAGACTTGAAGCCTCAAACTCTCAACAAGCCTTCTGGGGAGGCTGGAAGGAGGAGTGAGGAAGGAAGGAGGGAAGAGGAGGGAGCAGAAAGGAGGGAAAGTGGAAGAGGGAGGAGAGGTTAGGGAGAAGGGGGGAGGCAGTAGAAATAAGAAACAATAAATGTCCAATTTGCATGAAACCCACAAGCTTCCAGATCCAGGAAGTGTATGAAGCCTGAACACCAGAAGCAGGAAGAGGAACACGGAAAGATCCACATCCCACAGCTCAGAATCACTGGTAAAGGGGTAGCCACCCTTCACAGAGGCTGGAAGAAAAGGGTTTGTCCTTACATGCAGAAGAACAATGGAAGATAAGGGCAGATTTCCCATCAGGAACAGGTGGAAGGGTGGCGTGCAAGGTCTGTAGGACAGAAGAAGAGGACGAGGAGGTGGCGATAACAACAGCCAGGTGACTACCGAGAATCCTCCATTTGCAGAAACGCGTTTCAGCACTGGAGGTAACATGAAGATTGTCTCAGCCAGATGCATCAGATGGAAAGACCCTTTTCCTACAACCTGCACCGCAGGGAAGGCTACAGGATGTCATCCAGGAGGAAGAAAATTAGGCCAGATGGAGTAAGAACAACAGAAATAGCAGTGCACGGTCTAGTGTGTATGTGTATATGCACATGTTACATGTATGTATGTGTGTACGCGTAACACTAAAATCCCTCTACAAAAAAGACCTTAAGGGACACTTGTGAGTGCTTGTATGCTGCCAGTCCTGGACCATCCCACCACACAGTGGGCCGTTAAGAAGGCTCAGCAGGTAAGGGTGCTTGCCTCCAAGACTGATGATGGTCTGAGTTTGATCCCTGGGAGTCCTAGTTAGGTTTCTTTTGGTGTGATGAAGACCATGACCAAAAGCAACTTTGGGAGGAAAGGATTTATTTAGTTTTACAGCTTATAGTCCATAATGAAGTGATGCCAGGGCAGGAACCAAGGCAGGGACTGAAGCAGAGGGCATGGAGGAGCACTGCTCATTGGCTGGCTACCTATGGCTTATTCTGCTTTCTTATGTAACCCAGGGCCATCTGCCTAGGGACATCACCACCCACAGTGCGCTGGGCCCTCCCACATCAATCATTAATCAAGAAAATGCCTCATAGACCTCCCTTAGGCTAATTTGATGGAGGCATTTTCTTAACTGAGGTTATCTTTTCTCAAATGACCCCGGATTGTGTCAAAGTGGTAAAGAACTAGCCAGCATACTGGGACACACATGGTTGAAGCAAATTGATTCACACACACACACATACACACATACACAAAAATCAATCAACCAATCAATCAATTAACAAATAAATGTAACCCCACCTCTTTTTTCTTTTTTTAAAAATATTTATTTATTTATTTATTATGTATACAATATATGCCTGCAGGCCAGAAGAGGGCGCTAGATCTCATTGCAGATGGTTGTGAGCCACCATGTGGTTGCTGGGAATTGAACTCAGGACCTTTGGAATAGCAGGCAATGCTCTTAACCACTGAGCCATATCTCCAGCCCTGAATTATTTCATTAGTTTGTTTGTTTTTTCAAGACAGGATTCCTCTATGGCTTTGGAGCCTGTCCTGGAACTAGCTCTTGTAGACCAGGCTGGTCTCGAACTCACAGAGATCCACCTGCCTCTGCCTCCTGAGTGCTGGGATTAAAGGCGTGCACCACCACCGCCTGGCCCCCACCCCTTTTTTCAAAGGACTGATATGGTACAGTGTTCCCCTCTATGTTAGCGATGAAGAAAGTACAAGCTGGGCAGGGATCCTGGCAGAGGCTCTTAGTGGACCTGTGCACCTAAAGGCCCTGGAGCCTCCAAGGCTGTGCCAGGAGAACAGAGAGGACCATGTGACCTGGACAATAGAACAGTCTTGAAGAAGCCAAATCCCAGAGTTGAATTCAATTACATTTACTCCCCAAGCTGTGCTCTTGTCCCAAATCTGTTCCCTCCTAACTCAGGTATCACCAGAACCATGTCAGAACCAAGACCCAAGCGTCTCTCCAGCACCAGGCAGGAGATTGATGTCCTTTCCCTTCCAGCTTGGCTTTTTACAGTCTTGCTAGAGCTTGTCTGAATCTTCAAGAGATGAAATATGGGCTGGGGCTGTTGCTGTGGTAACCATTCATCATTTATTGATGGTCAGAGAGCCCACTTGCTCATACAACCAGCAGTGATTTTCTGGTTCCGCTCTGCTCCCCACAGGTTTGGGGTGTGGAAGGCCAGGAGCCAGCAGAGGTCCTGTGACCCTGCATAGCGCCCTTTACTGTCCTTTAGGACACCAGGAATCATTTTTTCTGCTTCCTTTCCAAGTCCTTAGTCAAATGTTCAAAACAGACATGATGTTGACCAACAGCTGACCTCCTGACCTCCATCTCCCAGGTTCTGTGTGCCCCATTCCAGCATGCAGGTTGGTCTGCAAGCCTCCACGTGTTTCTGACTTGCGTGGTGAATGTCTGCGTGGAAAACTTAGCAACAAACACTGGAAAGAGTTTTTGTAGCTAGCAGTTAGTATGGCAGGCAGGACAGCCATGCCCTTATTAGAGAGCTCTGCTGGAGGATTTTTATAACCAACATGTGTTCTTACGGTGAAAGTCTAGCATCTTATCCCCCCCTTTTTTGTGTGCTGGGGATGGGACCCAGGGCCTTGTACGTGCTAGGGATGCACTCTACCACTGAGCTACACCCCAGCCCATCCTGGCCCTTCCTAAGCTCACAGTCCAGTGCACTTAGCTATAGTTATAGCCTTGCATAGCTACCACCTTCTCCACCCACAGAACTCTTCCATCACCCAAGGGAAACTGTCTCCCATTGAACCCAGATGCCCCAGCCATTCCCCCTCTCTGGAGTTCCCATTCCAGAGCCTTCTGTCTCCATGGATCTTATGGCTCTGGGGACCTCACCTGGGTGAGTGCCGTGGCGTCCATTGTTTGCGGACCAGCCTGTGACATAGCACGTAGCCTCAACTTGGGTCACACTGTAACTCATGTAGGAACCGCCTTTCTAGCCTTGTCAGTGTTTCATCCACTGTGCAATGGAGTGTTTTATTTACCCAGCATCAGCTGGCTTGTGGGTACGCAATGGGCTCAGTGAAGGAGTTGGGACTTAGGTGTGGCTTGCCTAGTATGAGGAGTGAAGATCCCTACTCCATAATAAAAGCCCTGGAGACTCAGAGCAGTGAAAGAGAGGCAGTTTGGGTTATGACTTTGCAAAGCCTGGCGCCACCCCAGAATGACAGGGCTAACTGAGAGCTGAAAACAGTTTTCATGGCCTCGAATGCAGGTCCTTCCTCTTCCTCATGACTGAGCAATCAGGAGGGCACAATCCCACATGTAATCTGTGTCATGTCTTTCCCTCTGTTATTTACATTTGTTTTTCAACAAAAATAATCTGTAAATTCATCTCTGCATTTTCTTTTTAAATTAAATTTTGATATTTATTATCAGTTATAATATTTTTAAAAAATATTTATTTATTTATTTATTATGTATACAATATTCTGTCTGTGTGTATTATGTCTGCAGACCAGAAGAGGGCACCAGACCTCATTACAGATGGTTGTGAGCCACCATGTGGTTGCTGGGAATTGAACTCAGGACCTGTGGAATAGCAGGCAATGGTCTTAACCACTGAGCCATCTCTCCAGCCCCAGTTATAATATTTAATGTGCATAATTTATATTATAAAACACAGCAATTTATTATTGTAACAAATAATATCTATTAATTAAATTTAAACTAAATTTTTTATATGTGTGTGTTTTGCCTGTATAAATATTCGTGCAGCATGTGCAAGCAGTGCTCCAAGGGGCCAGGAGGGGGCATCAGATCCCCTGGAACTGGAGTTACAGATGTTTTCAGCCTCTGTATATAGGGATGCTAGGAACTAAACCCACGTCCTCTGCAAGAACAAGTGCTCTCTTTTTTCTGTTTTTTGTTTTTTGAGACAGGGTTTCTCTGTGGCTTTGGAGCCTGTCCTGGAATTAGCTCTGTAGACCAGGCTGGCCTCGAACTCACAAAGATCCGCCTGCCTCTGCCTCCCGAGTGCTGGGATTAAAGGTGTGCACCACCACTGCCCAGTGCGACAAATGCTCTTAACAGCTAAGCCATCTCACCAGTCCTCATCTCTAAATTATACATCTTAATTATTTTATTTTGATTAAAATTTATTATTTGTCTTTTGAATCACCGTGCAGCACTGACTGGCCTGGAATTACATAGACCAGGCTGGCCTTGGACTCACAGAGATCTGCCTGACTCTGCCTCCTATGGATGTCCAAGAAATGTGAGCCTATTTCCATATTGACCAAAGGCCAGAGAGTTGGAACTTACCTCTATTCCTTCAAGGTTATTGTGTGTCTACCTCAAACAAAGGTTCCACCTAGATTTAGGTCGGAGAGTTCTGTTCTCTCAGGGTTATTGTCAACAGGTGTGGCTAAAAGCCAGACCTTGTATTTCAGGAACAGAAAAGTCGATCCGTTTGAGACCTTCAGCTGGTCTATTCACTTCCTTGAATCATGTTAATGCAGTTTTTTTTGTCTTATTCCTACATTTTGGGATCAGGAGTATTTTAAACAATTGGAAATTAAATGTGGGAAGTTTCAGTATTCACTGGAATTCCCCCTCCCTCCCCCCCGGTACTATTCTGTTTTTCTATCTTATTTTCATATCTTTGTGTTCTTTACTATATTTCTAAATCCCAATGCCCCTACCCTGGCAAGAGGTATTTTTGTTGGGGCTGGTCCCCTACAGCCTCCTAAGTGACCCTCCTACGTATTTTAAAATTTATCAGATGTTTGACCTTGTCAGGTCTGCAGATGACTAGGTAGGCTTGGCTGTTCATAATTTTCTACTCTAAACTTAGAGTTTTGGGGTGGACTAGCAGCATTGGGTGAGAGTAGCTAGCTCACTTAGCTGCCAGGAGGGCCCAGGGTTCCCTTTTACCTGAACCAGGACTTGAACTGACTCAAGGAGCTTTTATTTGGAAAATGAACCACCTCATTTATTTCTTGCATCTAGAAAACACAAGGTTCTGGGGTTACATGCCTAGCACAGCAAAAAACAAATGAGAAAAAAAAAAAACAAACCAAAACAACCACGGGTTTGCTCTATCCCAGGCTCCTTTCCCTTCCCTTACTCCCCTTCCAGCCTCTCCCTTTCTCTTTCTCCCCTTTCTCTCCCCTCCCGTTCCTTTCCCTTCTTATTTCCTTCTCTACATGCCTTCACATGCACGCGCGCGCGCACACACACACACACCCCACGAAGCCTAGCATCCTTATGAAAGCTATCCACGTGTACTGAGATTGCCTGCTCTACTGCTTCCGCCTTGTACTTTTCCCTTCTGGAGGACCGAGCAACAAAGAGGCGCTCAGGAAGCAGAGAACAGACCCCCACCCTGCAGGCACCTTGGTTATGGCCCTGCATTTGCAGAGCTCTGAGAAGCTTCTGTTTGGTGAACTGCCCAGCCTTGGTTGTTTTGTTAGAGCAGCCTGTGTGGATGGGACCGTCCTCATTACTGCCTTGACTGAACATAGCTAGACCTGAAGCAGCCCTGGGGCTTCTGGATCCTCTTAGAAGGCTGGCTGTGCTGGGAACTGCAATGGAAACTCACGGAGCGGCTTGAAGTTTACAATACTTGAGCAGAGGACACAAGTCCTAGGGCGGCGTGAGCGCTTCTGCCCCCTGCTGTAATGGGCTATGGAGATGTTGGGGCCACCTGGACACCCCCAGAATATCATTGGATCTGTGATGCAGCTGAGGGCATACTGGCTGGGTCACATGGATGGGTGGCAGGCACTGTGAGGTCTTGGTAGATGGCATCTGTCTCTCCATCTAGAGAGAGACTACCTGGCCTGGGATGCGTGTGTCCTGGCCCTGAGCTGAGCCTTTCAGCAGGACTGTCCTAGTTTCCTTCCCTGTCATGATGAAACGCCCTGACAGAAGCATCTTTAAAAGAGAGAAGGGGGGCTGGAGAGATGGCTCAGTGCTTAAGAGCATTGCCTGCTATTCCAAAGGTCCCGAGTTCAGTTCCCAGCAACCACATGGTGGCTCACAACCATCTGTAATGATGTCTGGTGCCCTCTTCTGGCCTGCAGGCATATATTGTCTACATAATAAACAAATATTTAAAAAGGTTTGAGGGTGGAGAGATGACTCAGCAATTAAGAGCACTGACTGTTTTTCCAGAGGACCCAGGTTCAATTCCCAGCACCCACATGGCAGCTCATAACTGTCTGTAACTCCAGTTCCAGGGAACCTAGCATCCTCACATAGACACACATGCAGGCAAAACACCAATGCACATAAAATAAAAATAAAGAGAGAGAGAGAGAGAGAGAGAGAGAGAGAGAGAGAGAGAGAGAGAGAGAAGGGTTTCTGTCCACCTCAAAGGGAAGTCACAACTGGAACTTGCAGCAAGTAGTCACATACACAGTTAAGAGCAGACAGAATGAACCCATGTTTGCTAGGGCTCAGGCTCCTCTCTTTACATGCTCACGTCCAGGATCTCCTGCCTAGGGAATGGCACCACCCTAGTCAAGACAACCATCCACGGACACACCCACAGGCCAGCTTGATCTAGATAATCCCTCATTGGCACTCCCTTCCCAGGTGACTCCAGACTGTATATGTAGCAAGGTGACATTTAAACTAAACATCACACACTGTGATTTGTGTGAGGAGAGAGGAGGGTGGAAGCTTAACCCGGGTGCTTAGGGTAAAGTCATCAGAGTAGAGCCCATAGGTCAGTCCTGGTGGTTTATAGGCGTGTGTGTATGTGTGTGTGTATGCGTGTGTATGTGTACCCAAAAGAGACATGCACACACCCTTCCTACTCTTCGCCATGAGATATCTGTGAGGTCTGGATAGTCTACCAGCAAGAGACCATCACCAAAGGGACCTTAAGATCCAGGAGCTAAAATGTGTGAAGCTTCAGGTTACTTTTTTTTTTAAATTAATGTACTTTTTTTTTAGTTGATTCTCTGGGAATTTCACATCTTGCACCCCAATCCTACTAATTTACCTGTCCTTCCCTGTTTTCCTTCCATCCTTGTAGCCTCCCCCTCAAAAAGGAAATTAAAAAGAAAGAGAAAAGCCCTTCACTCTTTTATTTTTCCCACGTCTCCATCACATATGGGTTTGTTGCAGTGGCCTTGGCAGCTGCAGCTTCGCACAGACCCTTTTTATCTAAACAGCTTTACTTGCAAATGTTCATTGTGAAGAATGGTTGGCCTGGTTCAAGGTCTCTGGCTTCGGTATACCATCAATATGGGGCCCTCACCTATGCTTCCCTCGGATATCCTGCTGTTGCCCGAGTCAAGATTATATGGCTGTGGTTCTGCAGGACCAGTCCCTTCACATGCCCCAGCAGGTCACAGAGTGGGTAGATATTGGAGTGGGATAACTCAAAGCCCTGGATGTAGGACTGGGTGGTAGCTGAGTTGATCAGCCTGGGCTTCTACTGGGACCTCCCTGCTGAGGCTAGGGTCAGGGCTAGCTCTCCCACGTGGATGGTGAGGTGGGGCAGCTCTTCAGGGTGCAGGGGCAGCTCTCCAGCTGTGGTGGCCAAGGATGTGTGGGGGGAAGAAGGTCAGTTTTCCCAGGGTCTCAGGGCCAGTTCTCCCATGTCAACACTGGGGTTAGTTCTCCTGGGATGGGGGATGCTGAGGCAGCTGGTGAGATGCCAGACCAGCTCTCTAGTGGCCAAAGCACCAGGACCAGCAGCTCTTCCATGGCCCTTGGTGGCAACACGGGCCATAAACATTATCACAGATCCCGGTTGTAGTAGGTATGTCCCAGACATGGCCCTTGGCTGCAGCTCAGGTCCAGATGTCACCATGCCTCTGGGTGGCAGTGCAGGCCACTCAGATGGGTATGGCCCTGGAGGCAGCGTGACCCCCAGATATCATCATGGTTTCAGGTGGGGGCCCAGACCACAGGCATCTGTATGGCTTCGGTGGTAACACGGGCCCTGGACAATCAACACAGAGCCCAGCTGTGGTAGGGTTACAGATCTAGACATGGCACAGACATCACATGGCCCCAGCTGGCAGTGTGTGCCATCCTTAGCCTGTTCCTCACCACTGTTGCGTCAGCTCCTCTTCTCTCCACAGCACACGACCCTCTTTGCTTCTCCTTCTCTCCCATTTGTCCACCACATACATGTTCCCTGTAGTGGCGCCCACCAGCCTGGGCCTCCTGGCGCCTGGAGGGCCAGAGGCTGCTTCCACCTGCCGGTGCCGCTTGGTGCTCCGGGACAGTCATTAGAGCAACAGGAAGGGGACTGACTGCAGTGTGCCCCCCAAGGGCTGAGTTCAGGCCCACGGAACCCATTGCACCTTCGTCCACCTGCCATCCTCTATGGAATGGGGACCATGCAGGAGAGGATGCCGGGAGCATGTTTCTGTCCCAGCAAGGAGAATCTTGGGCTGTGGTGACAGTGAGCAGCAGCATTTGATGTTCAGTTGCAAATACCAGAGAGCTTGCCTGGGGTCATCCTCTGTAGCCAGTTACCACAGCTGGGAAGTCCTACGAGGCGTCTTCATGGTCCCCTCGAGGGCCTGAAAAGCCTGGGCCTGGAGGATGGCTATCCAGTCTCCAGCTTTCCAGCCCCTGACCCACCATGGCATCGAGTGTTAACTTTGGAGACCTCCCTGCACTGCGGTAATGACTCCGGTTAAGCTCCATTAGAGCCTCGTGTTTGCATTATTAGAATGAAATCTCTGCAGACATCAAAAATGTATCAAATTACTCAACAGCCCACATTTGGTCATAATTAAAATTAAAAGTGATGGGCAAGGAGAGGCTGGCTGTGTAGCTCTGCAGCTGGGGCAGATGACAGTAATGGGAGGAGCCACGGGGGACTGGCCCCACTGTGGGATCCAGCCTCTCAGTGACAACCAAGAAAGGGCATTTCTTTGTTGGGGATCTGGAACAGAGTGAGGAAGGGGGCTCAGAGGTAAAAGCAGGATGCTGGGCTGGAAATCAAACTGGCAGATGCTGGCTCCATACCAGGATGGCCTGGGTGTCCATCCAAGAGAAGCCTGTATCCAGAGCACTGGTAGCCAACAATGTCTCTCAGCCTGACTCTATTGGGACCTGCCTTTGACCAAGGAGAAAGCCTTGGGCCAAATCATGCATCTTCTCTGGGCATCAGGACCCATAACTGAGTGAAATGGGGTTTCTAGTGTCCCTAATCTGTACAGAGCACAGCAGCATTCAACACAAAGGCTCCTGGGAGACCCTTCCATCTCCTATCTCCATGTCAGAGACACTTTCAGGGGACTCTTGTCATGGGGTACCAAGCTATCCAGAGTATTCCATGGGAACCAGCTCTGGGCAGCTTTAAGAGACATCTGGGGAAGTTGGGTGCAAGATCCAGGCTTTAAGTCCCCGCTTGGACTGTGGGATCCTGTGTCCTAAGATGGTCTGAGGCTAGTGGCGGTGGTGAAGTTGCTCCTGGACCATTCATTCCCATTGCTGGCTCCAATGGCTGACTGAATATGGTGATAATATTTGTCTGGACACTCCACATGGCTTGTTCCCTGCCTCTCACCTTCTCAGGATCTTGTGGCAATTCTGACTTAACTCCCATCCATGATGAGAGGGTGGCAGTACATTTTGGGGACTGGTGCAGCCTTCATCCTTGGACCTATGTGCAAAAGGGTGCTGAGGGTTGGAGGTTTGGTACCATGGTTCTAGAGTCCCTGAGTTTGAGTCCCAGCTCAGCTACTCAGCAGGCATGCTGTGCTTGTGGCCAAAAGACTTGCTTTGCTGTCCCAGTTTCCCAGGTTGAAGTAATGGAGTGAATGTCATGGAAAAGATTAAAATGATAGTGCAGGGCGTGTATATGCACACACATGTACAATGTGGGGAATAGGGCAGGCACATCCAAGTTCACCATCCAGGTGGCTGCACCATTACTGCTGGTAAGTTCGGGCCCAGATCTTGCCTCTGCTGAAGACAGCCTTCAGACCAGCCTGTACCAAACCGAGGGTCTTGTCACAGCTAAGGTCCAAAATCAAGGTAGAGGCTGGACTGGGCCCTGGGTAGCAGCGACAGGGGTGGTTGTGGTGGGTGGTGGTGGTGAGATGGGGGTGGGTTTGTGTCTTTGCTGCCTTTTCTGACTCCTGCTGCCTCCGGGTTCCCTTCCTCCTAGCTCCATCTTTGCATGACTTTTCTTTCGTGTTGAATGTCCCTCTGGTTATCTCCTAAGGACAGCAGTAACAACACAGTTCCTACTGCCTAGCCCAAGATGACCATCCCAGCTCAAGCCCCGTCATACCTGTAAAGACTCCTTTCATGCGAAGTCACACTCACAGGTGCCAGGGGTTAGGGTGTGATGGCCTTGGGGTCTGTTTTACAGGAGCCCTGCTTTGGATTAGCACTGCCACCTCAAACAAGACGATAGGGCCCAAGACCAGTCTACAGACTGTGTTTGATCTGTTGTTGTGTGGCTCGGTCCTGTGCCTGGACATACAGCTCCGGAGGCTTTCCTGGAGGGCTGTAGGCCTTGGGTTTTCTCCCTGCTGGGGACTGGCAGAGGGCCCAAAGCTGTAGCCTCTGCTCTCTGGGATAGAAGGAAGGCAATCACCTGCCTAGGAGGGATGGCTAGGCCTTGGTAGGCTAGGGGTGGCACAACTCAGAACCTCCAGAGGTCCTGTCCCTTCTTGTTCCGAGAAGTTTGTGTCTACAGAGACATAAATCTCCCATGTGGTCACTGAGGGCCACTTACATCTGCGGGCCTCTGGTCCACTCTACTTACAGGATCCTCTGGCAGTGGGAGCTGCCTGGAGAGCCACTGGAGTAAACCACCATGGGGTAATTTCCAGAGGTCGCCGTTCTGTGTGGCATGCTCACTTCCCTTTCCCATTGCCAGTGCCTCCGCACGCTGGCCCTCCATGGCTATGGAGCATGCGGGGAGGGTTTGCCTATTGGTAAAGGCCCAGCCCTCTGCTACCTAGAGAGAGAACCTGGTCCTTCTGACACATCCCAGCCATGGTGCTCCATTTGAGGGGGGAAAGAATCTGGCATTCTGAAGTGAAATGAGAAACTAGTTGCTTCAGGCCCAGCGTTGTGGCCATAGACTTGGTTACGCATGAAATATAAGTCATAGACCCTAGGGGGTCCACACAGACTGAGCATACCATTTGGAGGCCTCGGGTCTATTCAGAGCTGGCTACCCATCGTCTATCGCATGCTTAGACAATCTCCATTGTCCCAGAAAGAAATCTGTGCTGGCCAAAAATCTGCTGCAGTGTTCTCCCAACCCCGCCCACCTGCCCTCTCCGCTTTTGGCTGTCGTTTGTCTGTGTGGCAGTGGTCCTGTGGCCTTGAGCAAGGAGTATGATTGTCCTACCTTGAGTTTGCTCATCTGGAAGGCTGTGTGGCACTCTGTTGGCAGGTGGAGTGCTGAGATGGGGGCTTTCAATGCCCCTTGAGAGCGGGTATAGGAATTGGCTGAGAAAGATGTTCAGAATCTGCAGGAGCCTGGGGCTGATAGCCACAGCCATCTTTACAGTGTGTCCCACCTCTGCCCGTCCTCACGTTCATGCTGCTTAGTAAGCGCCAACTGTATACCAGCCACCACTGTCAGTACCTTTCTTCCTTGCCAGGATTGCCCTAGACAGCAGAACTGGCCCCTCTAAGAACCATGGAGACAGAATCCTGGGGAGAGGCTCTTCTCCTAGGTCACCAGGTGGGGTGTGTCAGAAAGACCAGTTTGTCTCTCTCGGCAGTAGAGGCCTGGACCTTTACCAGTGGGCAAACCCTCCCTGCATGCTCCACAGCCAGGGAGAGCCAGCCTTCGGTGGGCTGTGAGTAAGGAGGTGTGGGCAATGGGCAGGGGAAGCACGCATACTGCGTGGAACTGCAACCCCTGGAAATTACCCCACGATGATTTATTGCAGTAACTCTCCCGGCAGCTCCTGTCTTCGCAGAGGATCTTGTAAGTGGGTAAACAGGAAGGAGATTTAATTAGGAACATGGAGCGGGGGAGTGGTGATTAGCGGGCAGATCCTCTGATGCCCTGTGTAACATGCAGTTAATTACACAGACTGCAGGGGAATTAATGTCGGGCAATGCTAACAGTTTTTTTTGGGGGGGAGAATAATTTTATTTACACAACATAGATGCAAGAGTTATTGAAATGAGAAAAATGGAAGCAGCCTAGGACTTAGAATTGGCAGTTCCTAGGCCAGGAAGACTTTGCCATCTTTGGATGATGGCAACAGAGAGAACCCAGGTGGTCCCTCAGACCTATTATATGCAGCCTGGGTTCGTGTCCTGAAATGGGGAAAGGGCGTCAGTGTGAGGAAATGAATTGTCCAACCACCAGGTGAGTTTCACCCAAGTGGCCTACCTCGGAGAGCTCAAGCTGTCTTTATTTATAAAAAAACTTCAAAAACAAGCATATTTTCCCATACTAACAGACGTGTTTCTTCCTACCCTCCAACGTTAGCCCCCTGCAAAAACAAATATGTCAAATATGTTTTTTTTTAACCCAACCCTTGCATCAAAACATCTTTTAAACAGAAAATAACATTTACCATTTTGCTAACTTGACCAAATATTGAGCCGGGTACATCCTGTCTTTACAAACTAAAATGTGATAAATATAGGCAAGAATCTCAAGAACAACATTGTTTCTTTTTTTAAAAAATATTTATTTATTTATTGTGTATACAGCATATATATATATATATGCCTGCAGGCCAGAAGAGGGCACCAGATCTCATTACAGATGGTTGTGAGCCACCATGTGGTTACTGGGAACTGAACTCAGGACCTCTGGAAGAGCAGTCAGTGCTCTTAAGCACTGAGCCACCTCTCCAGCCCCAAGAACAACATTGTTAAAAACTTAACAAAGCATATTTACAGAAATAGGGGTGAATGGCCCTTGATCCTGTCAGCACTGAATCAGGACAGCTCCTAGGGGCTGAAGTGACAGCTGACATCCTCAGACAAGAAACCTGAGAAGCATCAGCTCCCAAAGAATTTTAGGGGAAAATATTCAAGAAAAAAATGGGGTTTATGGGAATGATCACATCTGTCCCGTGTGTGACTGACAAAATGACACTAAAAACTGCCAAGAGAATCATCAATATTATGAGAGAGAAGAGAGGGTGCAGGCTGGGCGGTCCTGGCAGTATTCTGTGCTGTCCTGAAGTCCACTGGTCTTAGCTGAGTGAGACTGTCCCCCTGGGCTTTGCCTCAGCTGGAGACCTGTTGGACAAGCACTCATACACTGGTCTGAAACTAGGCCCCATGGCTCCCAACAGTCACACCTGGTTGGCAGGAGTATATTAAGGATTTGGGGAGTCCAGGTGGGTCATAGACCACTGACCCAGGATCTGTGTGGCTCGCTTTTCCACCAGAATCTATTCACTGCTAGGGTGTGTGGGCCACACTCTGCAGGGTATTGAGGAGATGTGACCCTCCCTCAGGCAGTTAATAAATATTAACTGGTGGTTAATAAATATTGTCAATTTGCCGGAATTAATTTAGAATTACCTGGGAGAAGGGCCTCTGGGCATGCCTACTGGGGATTAATGTGATTTCTTGGAGCTTGGAAGAGTTGCCTGCTGTGGGTGGCATTATTCCCTAGTCAGGGGATCCTGGATGGAACAGGAGTGGAGAAGTCAAGCTGAGCGCTTGCGTGCATTAACTCATTTTCTCTCCTGATTGTGGATGCAGCGTGATCAGCTTCTTCAAGCTTCTGCTTGCTTTTGTTTCCCCTCCAGGATGGACTGTACCCCAAAACTGTGAGCGAGTGTGAACCTTTTCTTCTGTAAGTTGTCGCAGCTGTACTGTTGAATCACAGCAACCGGAAGAGGAACCTCTAAGACAGCCCTGGAGACAGACAAGTCTGCTCACTTCAAAGAAACAAATGATGCAGGTGGAGGACAAACCTGGAGCTGATAGCAGCAAGCCCTGGGCAATGGGCCCAGGAGCCTGGGCCCTGCTGTGTGGGGGAGGGGCAGCCCTACCGAGCAGGCAGGCCCTGTGCCTCTCCAGTGGGGCTTAAGTGGCTTTGGCTTTTCTGTAGAGACAACTGATTGAAAAGGGCACTGCTGCCCTAATCTGTCTCCAGATCTGGCCTCCGGTACAGATTTGTCTCACTGTTTCCTAGTATTTGGGACAGGGAAGAGTCTTCCTAGCAATGGCGGGTGTGTGTGTCCAGAACTAGGGGCTCAACTAGAGTTAATCTAAGTAGAGTTCCTCAGTGTAGAGGTGGTCAGGGTAGGGTAGAGGTAGGAGGAAAAGATGGAGGGGGAAGAGAGAGAAGGAGGAGGGTGGGGAGAGAGAGAGAGGAGAGAGAGAGAAGAAGGAAGAGGAGGGGAGAGAGAGAGGGAGAGGGAGAGGAGATAGAGAGAAAAGAAGGAGGAGGAGGGAAGAGAGAAGAGAGAGAGGAGGAGGAGGAAAGAGAGAAGAGAAGAGGAGAGAGAGAGAGGGAGAGAGAGGGAGGGAGAGAGACAAGAAAGCCCATTGCTTACAAAGTCTGAGGTGGTTGTGCACATGGGTGGGTAAGGGTACATGGGAAAGGTACTACCTATATCCTCCAACCTCCACACTTCCTGACATGGCCCCAGTCTTGGAGTGAGGGGAGGACTTGTGGGCAGGGCATGCTGGAGCTGAGGGAGTGGCTAGGAAGTCCTAGAAGGGAGACAACTGCATCTCTCTGCTGAGAGGCCACAAACGACTGCATCTCCCTGCCCTTTCTGTCCTCGATGCTTCTCCCTCCATGTTCTGTTGCTTCTCTCTTCTTCTGGGGCACTTTTTGGAGAGGCTCAGGTCTCAGTCAGGCCTGCTGTCCCCAAAGGCCACTTGGATCATCACATTCAGAATTTATGGCTGGGGTTCTCAGATTGCCCCAGGGAACCATTGTGTGCAGGGAGCCATGAGGCCTAAATCAGATGAAGCATAGTAGGCCTGCAAGAAATAGACATCCAGCTGGGTGTAGTGGCACAGGCTTTTAATCCCAGCTCTAGGGAAGCAGAGGCAGGCAGATCTCTGTGAGTTTGAGGCCAGCCTGGTCTATAGAGTGAGTTCTAGGACATCCAGAGCTATACAATGAGACCCTGTTTGAAAAAAAAAAAACAACCAACCAACCAACCAACTAAAAACAAGAACAAATAAAATCTCAAACCAATACAACCATACAAAAAAAGAAATAGCTACTTTACTTGATAAAGTAAAGCCCAAGGACTCAGCTTTGGTCTCCAAAGGCTCCAAGTTTGGTGATGCTTTCAACCGAACATCCCAGACTCTTTGGGTATAGGGGGCACCGGCTCAAGTCTGGCTACTTCCTGCGGGCATGGGGTGATGTGGGAGAGGGGAGAGTTGGAAGTTGGTGGGCTCATGTTTAGCAGGAGATGTGGCTGGAGAGGCATCCAGTTTACTGTCATCCTGGAGACCTCAGGCATCTGTTCCTTGAGGGAGATGAAAAGGCAGATGGCTAGGAGGAAAAAAAAATATATTGTTAGTATCAGCTATAGCAGCTGGCATGTCTTTGTGTTAGAAGCTCTTCTATTAAATGCCATGCTCTTAGATCTGGAAAGGCACTGGAGAGTCAGGGTACCATTACCTGTCAGGTATATCCAAATTAGACTATATAAGTTAAATTTAGAGATATAGTTCACCCAATCAGTTACAGCTTACCAATGCTAGTAGAGGCAAGAAGATTAGAAGGAATATTTTAGTAAGCCCAAGAATAATTGAGGCGGAATATCTCCTTGGTAGGTCCAGCTCACGTGGGTACTCTTACCAAAGATGGCGCTGAGGTCAAAATGGCAGCTATGCAACTGTTTGTATTTTTTTTTTTTTTAGAGCTGCTGTAATCTGGAGTTACAAGTTTTACAGATTTTAAAACAAGCACACATACACACACAGACAAAAAACAAGCATACTGTGGAAACAAACACACATACACACATAGACATAAAAGAAGCATACTGTGGAAACAAACACACATACACTCATAGACATAAAACAAGTATAGTGTGGCCACATTATTTTAACAGACAGACAAATAAAACTTTTTTTAGGAACCTGTGCCAGCTGACCAACTTAAAAATCTTGGTGTAGGCTGCAGAAGCCAGGGACACACACAGGTGGTCCCACAGGACCAGATTAGCAGATGCTGTAAGGCAGAACAGAAACATAAGGGCAGAGCATCTATACGATTTTAGAGTGGAAGGATGGGGGAAATGGATCTGTTGTAGAGAGCAAACAGTGGGAGAAGTGGGGAGGGGAGTTGGGGAGGGGGAGCGGGAGCACAACCTCTAGAAACCATGGGCATATGGGGGCTTGTTTGTTTTATGTTAGGGGATGTATGGTGTCAGATAGCCCCAATTTAAAAGGATTTTTTTTTTTTTTTTGTAAAAAAGCAGCTCAAGGGCATTTGAGGATCTGGCTTCGAATTGAAGCTGCCCATCTAGCAAGTCTATGCTGAGACTCGAGACTCAAAGCCTAGCACAATGCATCCACTGTGACAGACTTTTGAGTAAAAAACAGAGAGGTATGGGAATTCCTTGGAAGGACATCTCCTACCTGAAGGAGCAAGGGCCTGCCTTGCCCCTCCTGGTTGGATCAAGTGCCTGGCATGGGTCCGTGACTTCAACAGACAACCTGACAAATGTATGATGTCCTAATGGCAGCAACTTGGGAATGGGGACTCACCCAGACAAAGCTAATCTTAGCCTGGCAGAGAGCAGGTGCGGGCAAGAAGGGTGTTTTCCAACACATAGCCCTGGGCCAGTGGGAAAAACAGCCTCCTTGGTAGAACTTCCAGATGAAAAGTTTTTATGGCCCAACAAACCTTTCCACCAATGCAATAATCTAAATCAGACCAAATCAAACTGAATTATAAAAGGCCCAGGTTTAATGGATGCCAGTACTCCTGGGTGGCCTTCCAAGTCCCCCAGGGATGGATACAGGAAGGAAGACCAGGAAACCACGGGGAAGGGAAAGGAAGACTGGAAAGACCACGCGTTTATTCTCTGGGGACAGTTTAAATAGCCTGTGGGAGTGGTCTTGTCTGGCCGACCCCTGACCAGCGGAATGAACAGCCAGACTCAGGATTCTTCCCGGATCACGCTTTATTGGAAAGCACTCGGTTGAGGAAAAAACGGGAGGCAAGAGAGCCTCTAGATTGAAGGGAGAGCGGAGGCGAGAGAGAGCAAGGTCTAACATGGTGGCTGCTTATATAGGGAGATATGACGCGACTCATGCCTTGATTGGCTGCTAAGTCCCGCTGGCACCAGAGTCCTCGGGATTGGTTAGGGACACCTAGGTTATTACGCATGCGGGAAGCGCCTGGACGCTCAGTCCTGAAGCATTGCCAAATATGGAATTTGTTTACCTCCAAACTGCGAGGATGCAAGCGTATGGCTCCCTGCAGTCTTGACCCTCTCTGGGGAGGGGTAACCGTTTGGGAGGCTTTCTTGGAAGTGGAGTCTGGACTGTGGCAACTCCCAAGAGAGGGGGCTTGGGATAGAAAGTTCTACCCAAACACTGGGTTCTTCAGGGGAACCACTCACAGAGCTGGCCCTCAGGGGACCCACTCACAGAGCTGGCCTCTCAGCAGGTTCTGCATCACTGTACTCTTCAGTAGCAGACTCTCTTGGGAGATCAGACCTTCTGGACTCTAGGGTCCCCACTCTAAGGTGGGCATGACAGTTTGCGGGATTGCATCTCTCATCCCTCCCCAGAGGCAGAAGTGAGCACTGGGTGGGGTCAGGGGCCAGGATGGGAAGAGGACTGCATGGCTTCCATGGCAGAGGACTAACCTTCATAAGGCAAGGAGAGGACTCTGGGAATGAGGGGTTGGATGCTCAGAGGTTGCAGGCCAGTGCATGTCCTTCCTGCAGACTGGCCTCTTTCAGGGCAAAATGGACCCCACATCTCTCCCTTCTCATTCTCTCCACATCCAGCAGCATGAGCAGCTTAGGGATGAAGTGGTCTGGCCTCTACAGGCTTAGAACCAACTCCTGCTCTGTAACACCCCACGGCCCAGCCCCCACTGTGACCATCAGTGTTGACAGAGATTTCTGTCCCGCATGGCCCCACAGTTGTTCATCCCAAAGAGATACACAGAAGTCTACATTAATTATAGACTGGTTGGCCTATTAGTTCAGGCTTCTTATTAACTAATTCTTACATCTTAAATTGGCCCACTATTTTTATCTGTGTTAGCGACGTGACTTGGTACCTTTATCAGTGAGGCATTCTTATCTTGCTTCCTCTGTGTCTGGGTAAGGACAGCAGACAGCACCTTTCCTTTTTCAGAATTCTCTTGTTCTCCTCGCCCTGCCTCTACTTCCTGCCTGGCGACTGGCCAATCAGCACTTTATTAAAATACAAGTGACAAATCTTTACAAAGTACAAGACCATTGCCCCACAGCACATCAGCATCTCAGATGTATGAATTTTGAGTACATCTTCCCCTTCAACAGGCTCTTGGCTCCCAGAGAGCCCCCATGCCCTTGCTGTCCCCCTTGGTGGCCTCCAGAGACTTTACAGTTTACAAGAGAGAAGAGACTCCTTTGGCCCTGTCTGCACGAAACTTCCAGACAGGGCCACCTGACAACTCTGGGGGGACTTTGGAACCTGACCAGTTTACTCCTTCTTCATGCTGCTGAAGTCGGAGAGAACTCTCCCTAGGGGTCCCCAATCTTGCTGCAGCCCTCCCTCCCCGCCCCTGGCAGCTTGGAGACAGTAAGGAGGAAGTTGGGTCTTGTGGCTATGATCATATCTGGGGGATTACTGTGAGACTCAGAGCCCTCACTCCAAGCCTCAGTTTCCTTTCTGAGAAATGAGGATATCCTCACGTGGGTACCCTGGGACCTCTTTAGGTAGGGTACTTTTGGCGGCACTGAATGTCCCCACTCTTGGGGTGGGGGCTTCTCTAAAGGACAGACCAGCAATTAGTGTGCCCTGTGAGAGGATGGTGTGTATGACAGCTGATGGCCGCTGGCCGGCAGCTGCTGGTGGCTTTTTAAAGGTCCCGGTGATCTTGTCTGGCTGCTCATTTGCAGTGTCTGTAGAGAAAGCAAATGTCAGCCTCTGCCAGCTTAGGCAGGCTGATCACAAAGCCCTAATTAGTGGTGTCTGAAATAATGAGGTTTCCCTGTGTTCTCATTACATGGAAATTACCTCTGGAAAGCAACTTGGAAGGGCACAGAGGTGTGAGGCAGTCTTTTTCCAGAGGGCACTGGTCACTGAACCAGCGGCCAAGTACTCTGCTTTGAAGGCCACCAGTGCAGAAGTCCCAAGCTGAGGAGCAGTACCCACACCTTGACCCTGGGGAAGACCTCAGTGGGAGGAGACTGAAGGTTGGTATGGGTGAAGGACACCTGAGAAGTCCAGGTTTGGGAGACTCCCCACCCCCAGCAGCGTCTCGTTTTGGAGGCAGTGAGCGGAGTGTCCAGTCATGGGAGGAAGGAGGTTAAAGGGGTAGCAGGCCCTGCGATACAGCGCTAGCCCAGAAGCAGGTACTGCTTGCCTGCCAGTCAAAACGACGGTCTTTGGCAGACAGCAGGACATCTTTAAAATTTCATGTGCTCCCCTTGGTGGAGGCCTGGTGTCCACAGCCGCGAGCCAGGACTGTGCTGTGTCCACACATGCCACCCCTTGGCAAGCCTGTCTCCTTGAGTCATAGAGATGAGCGATGGCTCTATGGGCAGTGGACAGTTTGGCGGGGCCTTGCCTTTTGCTGGCTGGGATGCTGTCAGATTGAATTCACCTTCCAATAATGCATTGTTAACATGACTATTAAATGCCTGGGACTCTTTTGGTCTCTGAATGGTGTTTCAGGGCCAGGTTCCGCCAGTGGCTGTGTGTATTTCATCAGAAAGTGAGCTCTTGCTGCACCTGTGTGTCTCTAGTCCTAAGGCCATGTGTAGGTGAGGGCCTGACTAACTGATGGGGGTCTAGGGATCCATAGATAGCAGGCATGATGTAGCCCTGGTGGCTAGGAGACTTCAGTGGGCCTGTGGGCTGCAGAGTGTGTTTGTGACCTGTAGCAGAGGCTGCTATCTACTGTGCCTGGAATACACAAACAGACAGATACATACATGGAGCAAGACTCTTCCCCATAGGAAGTACGTTCAGTGACCCCAGAGGCTCCCAGTTTCACTGGAAGGTATGTTCCTACAAATCAGGAACAATCACCAGGGTTAAATGTGCATGGGGACTCCTTCAGTCTGCAGAGGCTGGAATCCATCGGCACACGTGGGCTTGTTTGGCTTGCAGTGTGTGGTCCACGAACACAGGAAAACATGTATTGATGGTGGAAAGAACAGATGTGAGTTAGTGAATTAAAATGTGCAGATCTGCAATGGAGGTCCGTGTTTTTTGAGGAGAGCTGACATTGGCAAACACGTTAAAGTCCTGGCCACCTGCTGAACATCCAGGGCAGTGACCTGCCTTGCTGCTGGGCCACCTATGTCTCTGTTGCTCAAGCTGTTTGCTAGGAGTAAGGTCCTGTCCTGGCTTCTCAGTGTGGTGTCCTTGCTCCCATGGGAACCACCCTGGGGGTGGGTGCTGTACTGAGGGAACTGAGGAGTGTCCCCTTTCACAGGCTGCTTGCTTCACAGATCTCCCTAACCCCCAATTTCACTGCCCCCCCAGTACAAAAAGTTTTATTTTTACGTGGTCAGATGCTTGGGTGCGGGGAGGCTCTGGGTTGGTGGCAAAGCTTCCTAGTGACTAGAAAGGTTCAGGCAGAGGTCTTGATGCTAGCTGGCACAGAGTAGAGGAAGGAGCCCCTCAGAAGGCCAGGAGACTGCCTAGTTGTGATCGAGACATACAAAAAGATACAAGCTTGGACATGCCTGGGGCATGCCAGTCTGAAGTGGCTGTGACCCGGCCAGCCAATGGAGGTTGGTCAGGTGGCCGCCCATCTTCCTGATGAGCTCCATCTCCTCATCCCATGTAACAGAAATGTGGGTCTGTAGGGGCAGAACCCAGCTGATGAACCCAAGAGGACCGGCTTCAGGTTTTTCTCCAGGGTCAAGACAGTTTTCCATGGCCTCCTGGGTTTACCCTACTCATCCTGAGATGGCTTCTGACCATTTTAGAGGAGCCCCCTGCAATCCATGTTTTGCAACCTGAGGAGAAGCTTGGCTCTCTTGAGTTTTTCCTCTGCTGATTCTAGAAAAAAAAAAACTGGTGTATTTCCTCCAGAGTGTCAAAATAGTAGCCCAGAGAGAGGTAGGTATAGGAGGCCAGAAGGTGCAGCTTGACCAGGCGGCTGATGGCAGCTTGCACTTCAGTAGAATAATTCTGACGAATAGGGAGGCCATGACTGGTCCATAGGATGGTGCAAAACTTCAGTGCTGGCTGGCCCTGGGAGCTGACAGTGAAGAGGAGGTGGTGGTCCAGGAGCCTGTGGTTGCAAACATTGGTGGTTAGAAGCTAAGAGAGAGGGAGTCCCAGGTCTGTCCCATCCAAACACGGTGGAGGCACAGATCCGAAGCATTTCTGGGAGACTGCTTTCCTCTGCTGCTTTGGCCAGATGTTTCTTCTTGCTTGAGGGTAGCGACTGGGAGTAGAGGTCTCCCTGGCATATATGTCTGTATATATGACATATGTCATAACACACATGTGGAGGTCAAAGGACAACTTGCAGGAGTTGGTTCTCTCCTTCCATGATGTGGAACCCGGAAATCATCAAGCTACCCACAGGCCCCCCTGCTGATCTTGTAGGCTCAAGGGGTCAAGTCCAGTCTCTCTTTATTGGGGGAGTGGCTGACTCTGGGCATTGGGAAAGGAAGCTGCATGAGGTTGGGCAGTGAGCCTGTCTGCAGGGCTGGAAGGTTTCCTGGAGGAGGAGCTATTTCCACAAAGATTGATAGACAGATGAATTGGCTGGGTGTTGGCGTAGGAAGGGGCAGAGATGTGCTGGAGTTGCTTTCTTGGGAGACAGACCAATGGGATCTCACTGGGGGTGTTGTAACATGTTCTGGACCATAGGGGCTACTCCATTTTCTGAAAAGTCAGGCTTATTGTTCCCTGTACCCAGACTGGATACCCCTGGAACCATTGGATAGCTCCATGAGGGTGTGTTGGAGCAGATCTGCCATGGACTCAGACTGCTGGTAGGTGGTATTCAGTGCCCCCGGGTCTGCTCCGGATGGTACTGTTGAGTAAGGGCTTAAACTTCTGATAGCATTAGCTGGCAGGGGAGTCTGTTCGGGCTCTGGCCCAAGTGGTCAGGACCAGAATGCTGCTGGTGTTCCCAGCAGCCAGTTGGGGTGGGAAGCTTCTTGACATGCTCAGCAGTCATGTTTCAGCTGTGCTTATGAGGTCTGGGGACATCAAGCAGTCAGCGAGAGAGCTCAACAGGCAAAAGTGCTTGCCACCCAACCTGACAACTTGAGTTTGAGGCTTGGAAATTCCATGGTGAAAAAGCAAGATCCAGGGTCTCTGGGATACACAGCCAAAGAACTGTAGGGAGCGGTGTAGTAAGGAGGCTGCTTGTTTGTCAGCCACCCAGAACTGAAATAATCACACAGAAACTATATTAATTAAATCACTGTTTGGCCCACTAGCTCTAGCTTCTTATTAGCTAACTCTTACATATTAATTTAACCCATTTCTATTTAATCTGTGTATGGTCAAGTGGCTGTGGCTTACCTGCTAAGGATCCAGTGTTTGTCTGTCTCTGGCAGGGCTACATGGTGTCTTTTCCACTCTGCCCTTCTTCCTCCCAGCATTCAACTTAGTTTTCCCTGCCTAGCTAAGTTCTGCCCTGCTACAGGTCTAAAGCAGTTTCTTTATTCATTAATGGTAATCACAGCATACAGAGGGAAATTCCACATCACCTTCCCTTTTCTGTTTAAATAAAAAGGAAGGTTTTAACTTTAACATAGTAAAATTTCATATAACAAAACAGGTATCAAGTAAGAATTATAGTTATAATATTTATATCTACTTTATCTTTTATCATAACTAAGGAAAGCTATATCTATAAATTCTTCAACTCCATCAAAGACTCCAGAAGGATATAATATTACCTAAGTAAACAGGGAGTGCATTGAAAGCAACTTCCAAAATTCTAGAATTGACAGAGACATCTCACTGCCTGGACAGTTACCCAAAGTTCTTCTGTACCATTGGGGCATCCATCTTCAGCTTACAGGCCTATAGTATCCAGCAGACTTTTCCATGAATCAGGAAATTTCAAAGACAGTTCTGCCTATATTGGCAGTTTGCCAGTCACTTTTTTCTGTGTCCTGCAGAATGTCTGGCAGATTCTTTCACGAAGCAGGAACACCAAAGGATCATCTCATCTTTAAGCAAGTTTAGCAATCATTTGTCTGTGGGTCCTGCATGTCCAGGTAAGCAGTCCAGGCAAGAGCAGTTTCTTGCCCAAATGGCTAACCAACTCTTTATGAACCTCTTCAATGCCCATCTTCCTCTTGATGTAGCTTGGTGATGCCAGGAGCAGATGTGTCTCACTGTCATGAAAAGTCCTAAATTCTTAAAACATTTTAAATGTCATATTCTGGAGGTCTCTGAAGATTTGAAGAATATCTATCTAACTGAAATATATCTCTATATATCTAGAAAACCTGACATGACTAGAAGCTTGTCTATTATAGATGATTCTCTATTAACCTATATTTCTTAATTATACATTACATTTTTAAATGAACTATACAATCACAATACCTTAATCAAGATCAGAAATATACATATAACAAAATTGACCTTAAATTTGTATCAATAAACCAAGATCCATACCAATACAAATCTCTATAGCATATTTCCCTTTAAATATAAAGAAACATTTATAAACAATACTTGGGAATTTGGGCATAGCACTCTCCAAACTTCTTTCTGCTATTTATTGGGCACAGTAATTTTTTGAGGGGTGGTCAAGGCGACCTTTCAGGAGATCTTGGTCCACCAAACCATATTAGTCTGGAAGCAATCCACAGGTTCTCATCCTCTGTGTTTTCCAAAGCAACATATCCTTAGACCAATATTTGAATTCAAGATACCTTTAAAATATATATGTTGGCTTAGCTTAGCAGTCCCCAGGATCAAATGTCTCTCTGCAGTCAAAAAATTAAAAGAAAACACAATAATATACATAATACAGACTCTCTGTGTATATTCCATCTTTATGTGGCTTATTGTTTTTTTTTTTTACTTTTTTAAAATCTATGACTGTCTGTCTCTTTAAAGACTTTGTTTTATTTTTTTTAAAACAACTTACTTTTTTTCCAACTCTCTATACTCTTTTTCTTCTCTCTCCCAAGCCTATGTACATTTATCCAACAATGTGACCCATTTAGAGATCTATATCTGTCTGAATCTGTTTTTATTGTGTATCTGTAAGCCTTTTATGACCAGGATGGCTTCTTAAAATTCTAAGCACTTTTTAAAATCTTAAGCTGCATCATTGCTAGGGATAATATGGCATTACCTGCTTGCCCTGCCAAGTCCAGCATGGCAGAGCTGCCTCTGAGAGCCACGCACACTGCCCCACTTCCAGGCACACAGCTAGTCCAAGTTGCTGTCAAGCAACCTGCAGTACGCTGCTCAAAACTCCATCCAAATATTCCGTCTCCCGAAAGAGCCAGAGGTTGTGCTGGCAACATGGCCCAGAAAGCCTGCATTTCAAAACAGTGTGGCTTTTTTTTCTGCTGCTGCTGGAGCTGATGGAGCCAAGGCTCACAGAATTGTTCTGGAATCTTTAACTATGCAAAGATGTGTTACATTTGTTTAACTATGTAAAGCTGTGTTGCATTTGTTTATGTTGCAGAATTGTTGTTTAACTATGCAAAGATGTGCTGCTGTTTTACATTGTCTGCCTAAGGCAACTGATTGGTCTAATAAAAAACAGAATGGCCAGTATCAAGGGAGGAGGTATAGGCAGGACTTCTGGGCAGGGGGAGTAAGTAGGAGGAGGAATTTAGGCTGTGGTGGGAGGGAGAAGAAAGAAAAAGAGACACCAGGGAGATGCCAGGGCCTAGCCGGACATGGAGGAAATAGGAAAGTAGAACATACGGAATGAAAGAAAGCTAAAAAGCCATGTGGCAAAGCATAGATGAATAGAAACAGGTTAAATTGTGTTAAAAGAGCTAGCAGGACAAGCCTAAGCTAAGGCTAAGCATTCATAATTAATCAAAAGACTCTGTATCTTTATTTGGGAGTTGGTTGGTAGCCAAAGAAAATTACAACAACACAGGATCAAGGACCAGCTTTATTTGGGGCAGAAACTCAGGGCTCCTGCAGGAGCCTATGTCCTGCCAAGGCTTAGGTTACAGTGGTTAGAGTGGGAGCGAGGTGACCTGAGAGCCCTGGGAGCCTGTACACCCACAGTTACCCAGGCTCTTAACTCCAGGGCCACCCTAGGCTCTTAGCCCCAGCCTAGGTCTTAGATTCTACCTGGGTCTTTCAGACCTTAATTTACATACCCTTTAATGTCTATTTCTTTTTCTGTTAGAAGTTGCGGTCTAAAATAGTCTGTAGCGAACTGGTGGAAGCAGAGTGGTTGTCAGTTTGGTTAGTGGCTGAGGGCCAGGCTCCACCCATTTTCAGTGCAGCTGTGCTGGAGTCCAGGGAGGGCAACCTTGCTGAAGCTTGCTATCAGATTCTGTGGATGCATCTCTGCTCTGGACCCCGCAACATACGACCCAGCCCCCAAATTCTTCCTCCTTCCTTCCCTACTGTAATTTTCTTGTAAAACCTGGAGGAGATGGGAATGAAGGAGACCATGTTGCTTAACACAGCTCTCTGTGGCCTCATCTCCTCCCTCAAGGTTCCCAGGAGGCAGGTCAGGGTTACCTCATTTTAAGACAAAGCTCCAAGGGCCCAGTACTCGACACTGGGCCAGGGGTACACTGTGCTGCGTCCTGTGAGGAGGTCTCAGTCCTCGACACTGGGCCAGGGGTACACTGTGCTGCGTCCTGTGAGGAGGGCCCAGTCCTGGACACTGGGAAGGGTACACTGTGCTATGTCCTGTGAATAGCAGTGCTTTGATTCAGCTGCAAACAGCACAGACAGAACCTCATTTGCCTGGACCCCCTGCTGTGCTGTTCTGCCCATGTGGAAGGCATTTGGGGGAGTCGTTTCATCTTTTCCAAAGGGACCCAGTGGTGGAAGCAGGAGGCAAGGGTGGGTTCAGGGCTCCCCTCTCTAGCAGCCCTGACTTCCTGTTCCTGGTAGCAGCTCCAATTAGCAGAAGATTACAGTCTGCCCAGGAGAGCCCAGGCGATTAAAAGGTCATTTCTGAGCTCCTTCTCATTACGCTCTGATGGCAGTGCAGCTACAGCCAGGGACTATCTCTGGTGCTAGGGGCCAAAGAAGAGTTTGCGTGCATGTGGCTCCGATGTGGGCACTGCCCACTTTCCTGCCACATGGCTGTATGTATCCACCTAGCAGCTGCCCAAGAAAGGGTGTCCCCTGAAGCTGCTTCGATGTCTCCCAGTGAAGATCCCAGGCCCTGTTTGCAAACAGGGAACCTAGCCCTGAGTTGTGGGGAGCACGGGGGAATTCTTCTCAAGGGGTGCAACGATTTGTGAGCCAACTTTGCACCAGCCCAGTGCAGTTACCATGGTGAAAAAGCTTGCTGACATGGTGCTGCTTCTCCCGCTTGGACTCACCTTCCAAAGACTTCAAAGTTGGCATCTCAGAGCTGGGCGTGATGATGCACGCTTTTAGTCCCAGCACTCAGGAGGATCTCCGTGAGTCCAAGGCCAGCCTGGTCTACAGAGAGAGTTCTAAGACAGCCGGAATAACCGGAGAAATCCTGCCTATTTCAATGTCCCCCGCCCCAAAAGTGACTTTTTGGTTTGGTTCCTGGTCTGCTTATCTCTGGATAACTATCTGGTGACTGGAAAGGGAGAGAGTGGAACTTATGTTTCAGAACCTGGGTGACTTCTATTGTGTCTATGGCATGCAGAAGAAACCTACCCTTGGGAGTGGAGAGGCTGTTTAATTCCGAGGCCTGCAGTATACTTCACTGTCTGTGGATCTTGGTCAGGGAGGCCCCTCCCCTGAGAGTCTGGCTGATGAACCTGGAAGAACTGCTGGGATCCAGACCTCATCAGCTCTTCCATCACTCTGCAAGCTGAGATGTGTGGGTGACTGGAAGAGGGAAAACATTAGAACTTGAGCCTTTGGTCCCAGACTTGATGTCAAAACATAGAGTGTCCTCAGGTAGAAGCATAGGGACCAACAAATAGGGATCAACAAATAGGGGCCAACAGTTCACTCAGATAGGACTTTGCAGGGCCCAGGCCTCAAACTCCAGATCTATCTCTCTCCATTCTTCTGACGTGAGTGTGTGACTTGATAATCCATTACCTTCCATTGTAGGCCTTGATCTCCTAATCATCTACTTCT